>JANRGW010013844.1:14877-62837 GCA_024733675.1 Psilopsiagon aymara
CCTTGTCCAGCCTGGCTGATTGCTGCTTTTCAGGGGTGCTGCTGACCTTCTTTGCAAAAGGAGCCAACAGGCCTAGTGAGCCAGGCACCAGACGTTATTGCACCCCTCTTACTTGTCTTCTCCACTGGTTGTTGCTCAGAACAATAGAACCATAGAATCATAGAATAGTTAGGGTTGGAAAGGACCTTAAGATCATCTAGTTCCAACCCCCCTGGCATGGGCAGGGACACCCCCCAATCTAGTTGGGAGGCTGCTGGTGTGACATGGACAGGATAGAGGGACCAGCAGCTTCCACAGCAGTGGCCTTTTGCTAGAGAAGGGTATAATGGCTGCATGTCTCTGAATGCAAAGGGGCGTATTTGTATGTGACAGGGTATGCAGCTGCTGGCTCGGGAAACAGCTTGGTTTTGGGATGAGGGAGGAAAGGACATCTCAAAGCACAGTTCAGGTCTCTGTAGCTGTGAGGTCAGGACTACACTGTCACAAGCTGACATGCTTTGCAAACGAAACTGTACTAAAATCTGGTGTTGAGTTCATAATTTCATTCTAGATTTTCTTCGATATTACATCAATAACAATGCTTAGCCTTTGTGTAGTGTTAAAAGTTTTATGCAAACTTTAACAGATTAAGTTCACATCAGTTGCAATTCTTTTCTGATCTAAGGAGTTTCAGATTATTTTAATATATAGATTTTGCATGGGGAAAGTACCATATCAAATGTTTGTCCTTGAGGATTGACTTGATTAGATTTTGCCCCTTTTATTTATAAAGCCACAGTGATTTGCATAATAGATGATACATTGTTGTTTGCCATTTAGTTTACACGAGCGTATCCTATACCTGAACTTACAGGATGTTAATATTTTTGTACTGTCTGGTCCTCAAATTGGTCTGTGTGGGTGGTACAAACAGACAAGAACAGGGAGAGAATTTTGCCAGCAGTGCAAGTGATTTGCTAGTGATTTCATATGGTAAGAAGTCTTTTCCTTTCCAAGTATGGAGACGTAAAGGTTAAATGGTGATGAGAGAGTAATGAGCTGAAATTACACATGCAATTACGAAATTATCTTTTTTTATTCTATGTTCTCAGAAATGGCTTTTTTCAGATCTTTCATATCGTTACTTTTGAATAGGTCAGGTCAAGTGTCCAGAGCTATTCAGTGTGTTAGAAAGAGAACATTCTAATTGCTGTTGTTATGATAATCTAATTCTGGTAGTGGCCAGAAGTCAAGATCAGGATCAGGCCAGAAATTAATCAGCTGCTGTGCAAATACAGCAGTAGACAGTCTCAACCCTGCAGAACTGTTTCTGAAGTGTCAGGCCTTATAAAAATAGAAGAGCCAGAGAATCATTACACTATTTTATGCATTTAATGGAGGTTTGCTTTTTAAGTTTGTTGTCTTCAATGCCGAAGCAGGTGTCATCTTCCTTTTTCTCTGACAGATCCTCTTTCATGACAGAAACTGATAAAGTGACTTGAAAGAGAAGAGGCAGGTCTGTGAGTTGATGCTGAGCACAGAGAGACAGCATAAAAAAAAAAAAAAAAAAAAGCTAATGCTGCCCAGAGAAAGGTCATGCCATGCGGTGGCAGATTTCAGCTCTATTTTCACTCCAACTTTACATTTTACAAATTTGCACTTAGGGCACAATATAGTCTTGGCTTAGAGGGAGACTACGGAGATCGGGAGGGCTGCTGCTACAGAAGGCAGAACAGAGAAGCGTCCACCAGAATACGAAGGGTTTCATCAGTATCAAAACATGGAAACTTTTTATTTGGATGAATCTCATTCTGCATTCACACATTTGATAGAACCACAGAATGGTTTGGGTTGGAAGGGACCTTAAATACCATCTAGCTCTAACGCCCCTGCCATGGGCAGGGACACCTTCCACTGGAACAGGTTGCTCAAAGCCCTGTCCAACCTTCACCTTCAGCACTTCCAGGGATGGAGCAACCTGTTCCAGTGCTTCGCCACCCTCATAATGAAGCACGTCTTCCTGATATATAATAAAAATCCACGTTTTTAGTTTAAAGTCATTCCCCCTTTCCCTAGCCCTATATGCCCCTGTAAAAAGATCCTCACCAGCTTTCTTGTTGACCCCTTTAGGCACTGGAATCTGCTCTAAGGTCTTTCTGGAGCCTTCTCTTCTCCAGGCTGAACAAGCCCAATTCTCTCAGTCTGTTTTGCTAGGAAGAACTGTTCAAGCCTTCTGATCATCTGTGTGGCCTCCTCTGGACTTTCTCCAGCAGGTCCACATCAACATGCATATTACATCCTCATTTTTCAAGAGACCCGAGGAATAGAGGGTCATCCATAGTCTTATGTGCAGTTCAGAGATTTTGTAAAGGCAAAGACAATGAGATATTACAATTAGGGTTAATAATGAACTTCCCTTTGGCAGCTAATTAAAAAGATTGAATGTGACATGATTGGAGGAAGAGGGGAATTAGAAATGTTCTTTGGTCAGCGTAACAGGCAATGATGTTAATAAGAGTAGCAGCTATACACTGTATGAACTGGAGGGCTGAGCTTTGCAAGTACAAGAATCCGCTTGAGTACCTATCGTGTGCAACACAGTTCCCCAGGCTTGCCAAAAAAAAGCCCTGTAGCCATACTAAGTGACACTAGTTTGTTGAAGTTAATTAGAACCAATAATTAAGACAGATAAAGCGGACAGAACTGTTCCCAGGAGCTAAGTTAATATTTCTTCATGGCAATTGTATTGTGCTGTGTCAATGTGTCATCTTACTTGGGACTACCTCAGAGATCTCCAGTATGCCACAGCCTTGCACTTGGAGGCATGATCACTCTATTATTTGGTGATTCCCTAACCCATTTTCTTTGATTTTTACACACTGAACCATGATCAGAACGATAAGTGCTAGCGAGTGTTCATACTGCAGTACAAGTCTACATTAATCTTAATAAGTTAATGCTTTGTATGTCTGATTGTAGGTGTGTTCATGGTGCCAGAGGTTACTGCAAAAAATGTAGTGCATCAGTGACTGACTGACTTCATTATTTAGTCTTAAAGTTGTCGCTTAATAATAGCAATGTATATTGCCTCATATATTTATAATAAAAGCTCTGGCCTTATTTAACTTTCTTTTAATGACTGAATATTAGTCTCGTTCTGAAACGCTGTTATTAGCTTTTGCCGAGGCAGTCAATTATTGTAAAACATTTGTGTATAAGCTTTTCCTGAATGTTTCCTAATTCTGTGAAAGATAACTTGCTGGTGGTCATATAATAGTACTACTATGATAGAAAGGTTATTAGACTGTAAATGATGCTTTAAATGAATCCTACATTGATTATTAATTGTGTCCTTTCCACAAACCACAAGTTGCATATGCAAAAGGGAGAAGTGTTTTGTTCAGGTGAAGGGCATGTATATCACCTATAGGAACAGGAAGACAACTCTGGCTTACACCAAGGGGTATAAGTCAAGACTTATAGTTTATTAGGTGTATCAGTCCAGAATAATAATTTGCCTCTTTCTTCTTGTCCTTGATTACTGCTCTTCACCAATAAGGTGATACAACTTCATTGCAACTCACAGTTTCACAAAACCTAGACTTATGTCTTTTGTCAGATATAATTCTATGAGTGGGCAAACATAAGCAGAATAAGAAATCAGACAAAACGGTGACTTAGTCCCCACAGAAAGCAACTTAAAGGACCTGCGTTGTTTAGTGCAGTTCTGCATCTGCTGGCTGAAGAAAAGGTTCATCCTTTTCCTCCTGCAGGGCATTCTCCAAATGCAGTCCTGTAGTCCAGCAGATAGGACTTGAATTTCCCTGTCATGTTTCTTGAGAGGTTTCTTCCTCTTATCTCTGTTGGAGTGAAGCTGCATGAATTCTGTGAGACAATCGCACTGTGAATCTGCTTTGTTTGGACTTCTTTCCTTTTAGAAACAGTAACTAACAGTAAAACAAAGTATTTTTCTGCATCAGGTATTATAAAACATCTGAGTAGAAGAAAATTTTAAATAACAAGCACCTTGCCTGCTATTTTTAATACTGTCTATTCTTAAACTTCACACTAAGAAACTTGTAAAAGCTTTCCTCATACAGCAAAGAACTGTTCTTCACCCAGCCTCCTGTTTTATTATGTTGAAGACTCAGCCTTTTACTTTCAGGACTTTTCCACATACAGAAATCCATTACTCTATTTTTTTGCCCTATAGATACTCAGGTAAATTTGATACTGGCTCCAGCACCCTGAGAGAAAGAGGATAAATCCATTAAAAGCTTGTTTCCACATCATCTTTTAATAAGCTTAAGTGCAATTTGCTGAGTAGCAATTAGAGAACATCTCTGTGTTTTGGCACTTGCTCTGCTGTACAGGCAGAGCCAAATACAAAACAGGTAATTGTTAAAGTGCGGCCTCACATTTATCTGGCTGCTTGATTCTTCCTGCCTGGTACTTCATTCTACTAATTGCTTATAAATTGCTACCATGCCTCTTTGGCATGTTGTTTATGTTCGTTTTGCACTCTTGTGCCAAGGCAAAGAGCAGAAAATCAAGTCTAAAGATTTACTTCCTGAAAAGGTACATTTTTAAAAAAAAAAAAGAATCAGTAAATGAAAGTAAGTTGTCATAAAAACTGCACTGAAGATGCAATGCTGAGTGTTCAATAGTTAAGACTCAACATGATTTAGGCTGCCTTTATTACCTTTAGTCTACTTTTGCTCTCAGATTCAAGCATTATAATATAGCACTTACTTATGTGATACCATTTCCCAACAAGCAGTGGTTTCCAAGCATGCATATGTCTTTATTTTGCAGTTTTTATACATATTAGAGGTTTATGCAAGTCTCATCAATGTAAATTGGATACTCATACCAGGATTACTTTTCCTTTTCTATTACTTTCTGATTATGCGATTACTTCGAGGAAATGTTGAAACTTCAGTACGGAGTACTTGAAACTTCCATATTATTCTTCAGAACTGGGGCTTTAATCATAGCCATAGACCTGGTATCTGATAGGATGGAACATTTCTTCTGCTCCATTCATAGCTTGCAATTTCTTAGGCTTTCCATGGTCAGTTCACATACAGAGCTGTTATTTTGTTATTCTGTTAATTCCATTAACAGAAAAAAAAAAGCACAATTCAGGTTATTATAGTCCTTGGAATCCTTGGAAGGGCTTATTTCCTTTATAATCAATAGTAGTCATGTATATCCAAAGACAAAATTTTGCCTCTATTTGTTCTTTGAATATTACTGATCTGTTTGGCTTTCATGTACATAAATTTCACCCAGATGTGATACTGAAGTGTAAATTTTATACTGAAGTTGATCTTATTATTTGCTGTATTTGTCTCGGTTGCAAGCAGGACAGAGCAAGTTTATGTTTAATCAAGCTTCGTATCTTACATCCTGAGGTGCCGTGTTGGTGATGTACCCCTACACTTTTCTGGAACTATTCTGGAATATTTGGCTGTGAAGTAGTAATTAATTGATGAGACTTATAGGCTAAATTTTCAATTAGGAGGAAAAAAGCTACTAAGTAATGTTAAGAAGACATCAAAGATAATTTGCGTAAAGTAATGTGGAATGCTTAGACAGTATGACACGGGAGGTAAAAATGGTAAATGCAGTATTTTGTGGTAGAAAATCGGGTTGTTTGCAGCAGGTTCATACATCCCTCATGATAGTATGTAGCATTGGTATTTGATGTCCACAAAGTTCCCATAAGTGGTTTTCCTCTCGCAGAAAGCAACCTCTACAGCTCTGTCTTTACAGATGCTAAGCAGGTGGCCCCAAACTCACTTCCATCACCTGTGGAGCAAAGCAGAGCACTCTGAGCAAATGGCCTCTCACTTTGAGAGCTCATCCTTGAATATAAAGGGCAATGTCATATCAGCTTTTAAAGTGCACTGCATCAAGTTAAGGATTGATTAGATCACTTCCACTGCAGGGAAGAAGACAAAAAGTAACAGTAGATCTATTTTTTTTCTAACAGTTCAGAACGAGACAGTCTGCCTTCCTTCCCTGGTCCCTTTTCAGTAAGGAAATATGACTCTGTGGTTAAGAAATCTTCGAACAAGATGTAGACTGCCTTTCATAATTTATGTATGTTTCCTTAACAATTACCTTCTTGGTCTCACTGTCTCTCGGTTTCCCCTTTCTATAATGTAATAGCACAGCTTAATCACCTCATAGAGCTGTTCAAAGTGTAATCCATTATGGTTTTGAAGTGTTCAAAGATACTTTGATGAAAATTTCCGAGTAACTGCAGAGAAAAGATTGAATGTGCAGAAGTAGCTTATGAAGGACACAATATATTTTTAAAAGAATTAGAGGGCGGTTTAGTTGTAAACCAGTTGTAAGTGCAATCCAAAAAAGGAGGTAATGGCAGAAGTTTATTATATTTATCATGACACAAAGACCTTTCAAAAAGGCCAGTAGTGTTTCAAGTTATCAAAATCAACGTAAATTATACATAAATATCAATTAGTTGTGTCCCGCTCTGTATTTCATTTAATAACCAGTGTCTTCCATTCCCTTTAGCAAGTTACAAGAACCCTGGCGTAAAGTATCTGGTATAATGTAATGTTTCCTTTTAAATCAGTTATGAAATTTGTTTGAGTTGACATTTTTCATGATTTGTGGCCTGATCCAATGTTACATTCAATTGGAGTTTTCCAGTTCATTTCAGCAGTACAGCAGGGATTGAATTTAGACCACTGTAAGGGTAATACCCATATTAAAAGAGTCACTGGCATAGCAACCAACTTTTGCACTTGAGGGAAATTGCATTGGGATCAAGTACCCACAACATTATTTCTACTTCTATCCAAATCGTAGGCACATCTTGCTGGTGTAATGTTTCCAAGTGACTCAGAGGGAGGAATACCAATACATACTCATGCAGTATGATTCCTCATAGGACTTCCTTAAGAGCTCTTCTTCCACTAGCCATACTCAGTGCTGTGCAGGTGCTTCCCAATTATTCCAGTGAAAGTGTGGAAATACTGGGATTTCTGAAACAGCAGTTCTGAAAGAAATAGACAAAATATGCACCTGGTTGTTTCTCTAATGATTGATAAGTAATTATTCCAAATAATGTGGAATTAAAGCACAATGGTTGAAAATAATGTTAGTTTTAATGGCAAATTTTGCAATTAGTAGAGACACAATTCCCTTATGCTTAGTGTCAATCATTTCCATTTTAATAAATTGTAGTGCAGTAGCATGTATATAACAGTCAAACCAACAGATTGAGATATAATGAATTTGCTATATGTAAATACTCTTTGTTGTAGTTACTCATCTCTGAAACATCTTTAAAGCCTGGAAACTGGCTTTATTAATAACATTGTTTGTTATTTAAAATCACTTTATTGGAATCCTTCCAGCAGTTTAGCTGTATGCTGTTACAATAAACAGTGGCTAGGAAGCTGCTGTGGTAAAAAAAATTAATTTGCTGTTAGCTTTTTTACCCCAATGAGGGAAAATTAGAGTTGAACAAAATGCCAGATTGAGTGCTGGAATATTTAAAATGTTCATATTTTATGAAGGTTGTTAGATTGCCCCCTTTTAGCAAGTAATACATATCAAAAATTACATGGATACTCAGAGTGATGTTATTGCCTTAAGGTTAACAAGGAAAAGAGATTCTGTAGTGAATGAGATTCTATTCCAGCTTCTTAAATGGCATTATATCTTTACTGTCATGTAGATGCTTCTGCTTAATAAGTCATTATGACTTCACTGACAAAATACTGTGACACTAACCAACATCAGACCAAAGCATAATGGTTGCATTGCAGTTTCTTCATGTTTGCTGCCTTAAGAAAATCTTCTCTGCTTTCTTTAGCACTTGCTGAAAATTGAGCAAGAAATCAAACATGATTCCAAAGTACTGCTGTTTGGTCACAGGCCTGTGAGGAAAGTACCTTAGTTTATAGTACTTCCTATAGTGTTTCTTTATACATTCACCTGTAACAGAACAATTGCCTGCAATTGGATTATTTGCTAGGTACAGTATTACCAGGTCCATGGCTGATTTCAGCATACACCAAACACATTTGCATATATTAATGCATTCCACATAATAGTCTTTTTTTAAAATCTCCTTTCTTTGTTATACAAACAGCACTTGAACAGCTGATTTCAGTGTAATCAGTACTGGAAAAAAGATACTCTGGGGCTGCGATAGATAAAAGCATCTGAAATGCCCCATATGCACAGATTAGGGTTTGCATATTTTACATTTTACAGAAATATTATCAGTATTTTTTCAATGATTCATGATACCTACATAGAGTATAGAACCAAAAATATCCTCGTTATGAAACTCAGTAAATTAATAGATGCTTATAAGGGTATGTTGCATTACAAGGAACATTTCATAAAAGTAGCGTATAAGAAAAGTTTAATAATGGTAGGTTTGCTATACTGGAGATTCTTAGAGTCAGTTATGAGAGAGGTCTGGTTTTTCTATCATGATCTCTGCTGAGCACGTTTGCACAGTGTACAGTTGGCAGGTTTAGTTCAAGACTGACTCAGCATTATAATAATTTTGCAAAGCAATAGTGGACTGAAGAGTCGTATTGTGCAGCTACTACATCTGTCTTCCAGAAAGACCAAAATGGATGTATGTGTATAGGAAGATATGGTGCTAGCTTTCCTTACAGGAAAAAAGACACAGATCTCCAAACTGCAAAACTATATCCTGTGCAAACCTATATATTTCTTCAGAAATCAAGAAAGCAATCTGTGGGTCCTAATCTAAATTCAGAATGCCTACAATGATGTTCCTATGCTTTCTAACTGAAATCCACGGTTGCTATGGATAAACCCATCTGATATGCAGGTAAAATTGTCATGGACTGCACCTCTTTTCTCTGTTTTTTGGTTTATATAAGCTGGAAAAGTAGTATGCGTGGATACAAAATGGCTTTGTAGATCATGTGAAGTGTTTTCTGATGTTCTCATAGGTTAATATTAGGAATTGAGGATGTGTATTTAGCTTCTATGTAACTACAAGTAACATCCAAGGAGACTTAAAAAAACCCAAACCAACACAATTGCTCATTAATGACTTTTGTGCTCATTTGTAATGTGTGGCAATTTAGATCTTAATTTTAAAAAAGATAGGTATCACAAAAAATACCAATGAATGGTATTATCTTTGTTGTATCCTCCTGGATAAGTTTGCCTGTCACTGGCATCAGCTCATTTCTAAAACTGAAATAAGTATTTGCTTAGTTCTTGATCCTACAGCAAACTTCCTTAAGTCGCATTGTATAGTCTAATAACCCATTCATGCAATGTTTGAATGCAAAAATGCTGTTCATTTCAGAATTTTCACTCTCTTGGGTTGCAATTTAAGACAGATTTTTCTTAATAATGACTTAAGCAGTAGGTGTGCATTGAATTTGATAGCAATGAGGTAACTGTTCTCAGTCAAAGACTGGTCTCACTTTTAAGAACTACCTTTTATTGAGCAAATGTTTCATCACCTAACTGTCTATAATAGTAAATTGTGGAAAAACTCCTACCAGCATAAAAATATGACTCCTTAGGTCTGTATAAAGTGAGAACCATGAGAGTAGGCATACATCTTTCTCTCTGTGGTTCTGTTTAACGCTAGTAACCAATGGCATTATGCCCAGAGGGATTTTTAGTACTCTCAAGTAGCAATTGGGCATGAATAAATGCAGTATGTAGACAGAAACTGATTTACTGATTTTTTTGTAGCATGATGAAAAGGCAGTGAAGGTGAAAATGCTCAGATAATGCTAAAAAGGCAGTAAGAGCCCACAGGGGCACTTCATAAGCTGATTCCCACAAAACTTTGTCATTTACTGCATAATAATATGCTTCTGAAACACTTCTTCACAGCACAGTGATATTACTGGAGTACTGATTTAGCAGAATAAACTAAACATTGCTTGTCAATGTCCCTGGTCAGATCTGAAAAACACAGAATATGTATTTCACAGGGCACTTACACTAACAGAGTACCAAGTGGTATATTGGTGTATGTGTGTGAGTGAGGATGGGATACTCCTGCTGTTACAAAAAATCAGGTTCACATCCAAATATAGATGTGAAAAATGTGTGCAATACTGTTACAATGCAAGCAGAAGTAAGGAGCAAAAGGGAGTTTTGGAAGAGTTAAGTTCTTACTACATGCTACTTACACAAGAATGTCATTTCTTCAGCGCATCTGTGTTAGGTCACTTTTTAGGGATCTGGAAAAGATGAATGTGCATGTCACATGATTCCTCAGAGAGGTGGTACCTGTGGAGGTCCCTCTTTCTTTTCTTCAATTATATGTGATAAAAGCAGCCTATTTACTAGTGCAGGCTTTCACAGATTCATGCAGGACTGGCATTTATATGTTCATTACTTCGTTTGGCTACCACATAACCCTAGTTGTCCCTTCTAATTTGACACATTGACACAGCTTCTTAACCATTTTTTAACAACCAAAGAATCTGCTGACAGGAAATCAGCAAATTTGTGGGGTTTCCTCACTACAGTGAACAGATTTGGAAAGAATCTCAGATTCTTCAGAACCTGAAGATTGAAACTGTGGGTACCACTACCTATTAAAAGAAATCATTTGTGCTTTAAAATACAAGTACTGTATAATTAAGTCACTAGTGTGCTGAGGCACAAGAATGTTATTTACGGTTAGAATAATATTAAATGCTTTTATTTCAACTCCTTTTATTGCAGAACATGAAAAGCAGTGGTTATGCAAAAGCACGGATTATATGAATTTGCACTTCAAAGTGAAATGGTTTTATAACGAGTATGTGCGAGAACTCTCTGCTTTCAAGGATGCAGTGCCTGAATACTCTCTGTAAGTAGTGTACAGGGAAGTGTCCCATGAGTTTGCTCTTGGTGCAAGGTTTAGTTTGGTCAAACATTTATGCTCAAGTTTGTGCAGGATCTCAAGGTGTGTAGCTCTGACAACTCTTTACTTTTTTGCTCTTCCTTCTCTTTAATTCTTCATTCTATCAGATTAAATCGTCTGGGTATTTAAAGCATGATTAGCTATTTCATAGGACGTTTGATCCAGCTGTTGTAACTGCAGGTCTTCGTAGATGACAAAATATTTTTGTCAGAAAATGCCTGAGTAGGATATGAAATGTGAGAGCAGTAGCAGTATTAGTTATAGGCCCCTGCATTGGTTTCACACCCAAATTTGGATAAAGATACAATGCTAATGGGATATGCTACTGAAGGTATTTTTACTGCACTGGGTTAATATTCAGCTGCTTTCAATTTCACATTTCTTCCTTCATTTAATACATTCAATCCTGTCCTTTTCTATGAGCTGTCCTTAATCTTGTTCCCTGATCTGCCAGTCTGCTGATTTGCTGAGATGTTTTGGAGCCTCTTCTTGCATTTATTTTTAAAAAAATAAGAAAAATAAATCACAGCTGATGTTGTGCAAAAGCAAAGTTTTATCTGAGGTATTTCACATACAAATAAAAAATAAATGTTAACAAAGAACCAACATTGATAAAAGGCACTAAAGTAAAAATGCTGCCCAGAATACATTCCCCTGCAAATCATGGACATGTTTTTCTGGTGGCTACTGATTTTCCGTCACTAGGGTAGACCAGTTGGAGTGACATTTCAGTAACCATGGTGTCTTCAGTGACAAAAAATTTTAAAGAATGACTTTTTAGCAACTAGAACAGATGTGAAGACACAAAATGCCAAACCGCTGCATGGTGCCAAACCGCTGCGTGGTACAGCATCGCTCTCTCAGGGTATTTATGGGGTGTACTCACTTTACAAAATTGTTCTTACTTTTGAGGTGGTTTGAACCATTTGTCATTCAGTGGCTGGATGAAAATGAGGATGTCTCAATGGAATTTCTTCATGGAGCACTAGAAAGAGACAAAAAGGATGGGGTGAGCCTTTTTAAAGAAAATAATAAAGTATTAAGATGGTTATTTAGTATTGCAAAATCAGAAATACATTTGGTCCCACAGTATCCTTGTTTCACCTCAAAGATACACAGTCAGTAATGGTTCTTGGAGGATAACCCTATGGAAAAATTGCTGCTCTAATTCCATCTCCCTAAATTCCCTATAGACTTCAGTCTATGGTTTCACTAAACTCTGACCTGATACTGATGTCATGAAAGATAACTTTGGGTTTATTTTTAAGAGGTTTTAAAGTGATAGAAATATGAAAAGCTCCATTTCTCAGTATTATCAGTGAGACTGATTTTTAATTTATTTTTTATTACTTTTTATGACTCCAGGAGGACTTTCAACTGTAAGAAAATCAGTTAATAACCATTTTGATCTCTGAACAAGTATTAACTCATTTGAATGTTTCTTTCTAGTTTCAGCAAACATCAGATCATGCCCTCTTCTCTTGTTCCGTGGTTGATGTCTTCACACAGCTCAATCAAAGCTTTGAGATTATTAGGAAACTGGAGTGTCCTAATCCAGAAACACTATCTCACTTAATGAGAAGATTTGCAAAGGTACATTAAACTCAATGCATCCCAACTAAGCTTTAGAGAGAGTGTCATTGTGTTGCTGTGTACTTAAAAAGCTAAGTAGTTTCAATGTTGTTTAGAATCAATCTCTCCTATCTCTGACTGAAATCCTTAGAAAGACATGGTGTCTGTGGCATAAGACCATATTTTATCTATTTTATCAAAATCATTTACCCGTTTGAGAAGTTCTGTTTTCTTTGAGATTTCATATTTATCTATGCTATACAGTCAATTGTTATTCTTGCTAAACATTGATTGCAATTCCATTAATGGAGTAATTCACTGAAATGCAATGCAATGACCTAATTAGTCAGTGCAAGGGAAATTAAAATTCAAGGTATGGCAATAAAACGTTTTTGGTTGAGGCCCTGAGGCAGTGGTAGTTATTTATCTGCTGTTTGATAAACTCAGTTTTTTAGACTTTCTATTTGGATTATAACATTTCCTCACAAGCTTTAGATTTCCATTTAGTCCTGCTAGCTTTAAAAAAATCGCATTTACACTTATTCCCATTCTTCCATCGCAGCAGTTTTCCATTTGCAAACAAAGTTGCTATTTTCATGGTTATTGTAAGGTAAGCTTATGCAGCCAGGCTTGGAACAGCACTCCCTTGGTCTTACTTTTCCATTATATTTTTAATCTGTGCATTGTCACCCTAGAGGGTTTTTTGAGCTTGCTACTGTTCCGTTAAGTATGCACCACATTGCAAGGAGTAGAGCTGTCAATGCTTCTCAAAAGCAGTATGACTAAAAGTACCTTTGCTTTGAAGGTTATACTCCTCTAAGAACAACCCCCCATCTGTTTTGCAGGGATTTGAAATTATGCTCATAGGATTGCTGATATTATATATAAGGAAATACTATTGACTAAATGTGTAAGCACCTGTAAAATCTAGGATTTCTATAAACCTCCTTTTTTCGTGGTTTTTATGCTTATATTTTTTGTCATGAACTTTACAATTTAAGAGGTTCTTCTCTTCTCCTAGACTATCAACAAAGTGCTTCTTCAGTATGCTGTAATTATTTCAAGCTACTTCAGCTCATATTGTGATAAAGAAAATGTGGTGAGTGAAAAGCTGTGGTTTGTTTCTGCCTCAGAAATTACCTTTAAATGACTTGCTGTACTTTTGGAAATGTAATTATTTTTGTATATGAGAAAAAGCTTGAGTGGTGGAAGGACTTTTTTTTTTTAAGGGCTTTTTGTTTTGATTCATTTTTTTAATAGGGTCAACATGTTTTCATAGCTGTGTATATTGCTGTGTAAAAGCTAGAATAGGTGGAATTAGTTAAAAGACTTAGTTAATAATTTCGGTGTTAAAGTAGAAAAAAAAATTTCGGAGATGGTCAGAAGCACTCCCTGGATGACAGCCATGTGCAAGGGTGAGTATGGTGAAGGTATCTTCATCTTTTTTTCCCAAGCAGGAGAAAATAATTTTGGTTGAGGTTTCGTTGTGTGTTGGCTTCCTTCTCTTTATGAATTTATTCATTAGAGAATTTACGAGATCACTGCTTCCTATGCAGGGAATGTGTGCAGACTTTTCTGCTACTACCATTCGCTCTCTGTGCTTTATCTGTGTAGCAGTGAGAAGAAAATCATGTGCTATTCTGTTGCCTCACTGCTTACAAGGGACTCCCTAACAAAGGACTAGATTACTGTAGACTCAGATGTAAATGAGGTAGGTACACTCGAAGTATGGTTAAACAAATCAAGACATTATCAATAGCTTAACACAACCAAGGATAATTGTTCTTCTAAACTGTCTTTTCAGAATTTTTGATATTCAGTCAAAACTATTACTCCCAGGGCAGGCAACATTTAGCACTGTGCTGCTATATTTAGTGGTATGTTGTATCACTCTATGATTAGATAAATAACGGCAGCACCATCCTCATACTGTTCACCTTTAAAACTACAGCCCTTAAACGGCTCATACACAGATCTCGGGTGTATTTGTTACATCCCTATGCATGGCTTGAGGATGCACTGGTTCTTGCAAGTACTCTCTGTATGTGTGAGAGACTGTCATAATCTAGAGGTTACCAGCATGCACACAATAATAGAAATAAAAAAGATGTCTACTGCAGCTCAATATCAGTTATTGGTGGTTCATCTTACAGGAAACATTGCAAAAGACTAAACCTCCTAATTTTTCAGCCTACAGATATATTTGTTAGGAAAGACACCATTGTGTTCCTTTTAGAAAATTTTGTCTAAAACAAAATTAATAAATAAAAGTACCAAATTTTATTATTAGATAGAATTTTTATATACCATTGTGTAAGAACTATCAGTCTTACAGCTTAGAAACACTAGGAAATATGCCAGTTATAGAACAGGATGGAACAGTTTGGTTAAGAGGGACCTCCAATGATAATCTAGTCCAACTGCCTGACTACTTTGGGGCTGACCAAAAGCATGTTGTTAAGGGCCTCTTCAACACTGACAGTCTTGGGGCATTGGCCACCTCTCTAGGAAGCCTGTTCCAGTGCTATGGGCACCCTCTTGGTAAAGAAAAGTTTCCTGATGTCCAGTCTGAACCTTCCCTGATGCAGCTTTGAACCATTCCCACTCATCCTGTCACTGAATACCAGTCGATATATGATGGACTACTCCAGAATATTGCCATTTTTTCCCCCTAATGGAGCAGGATGTAAATCTTCATGTATTTTTAACTTTCCAGATACATCGACATGTTGATTACCTCTTTCGCCACAAGGGCAAATACAGAGCTGAAGAGAACATAACACTCTCCCCAGTACGGAGGAGTGAATGTATTACACATCTTCTACTTTAACATTAATCAGTCCAAACAAAGCTTCATCTAAACCAATCTGGCTCTGTATTTAATCCAATATAAGCCTTAACTATTCTCAAAATTTAATGTAAAAATAGAAATAAAATTTGTTGCTATTTTTTTCCTTTTCTCTCAATTTAATGCTAATATTAAGTAAATCTTACTGCTTTCTAGATGAAATTAGTTTTGAAACATAGCGTTGAGTCATTGAGTCCAACTGTGAAGTCTTTTGCCCCATCCAGTGGGATTTTTTTAATTGTTGAGGTGATGGATTTCTGAAGCCACCTGGTATGCCAGTGCTTGCTAAGGCTTTAGATGGAATTAATCTCATAATACTTCAGGGTATGAAGTATTATATCAAATGCTTTGGGGGACAAATATTTTTAACAGAATCTACGTTTTTGGAATACATACTTTTAGCTTAATAAAAGACCATTTGATCTGTTGATCTCAACTATTAAAAGTCCATCTCCTGCATTAGAGTTGATAAGAGGTTTAAAAAATACTTTTTATGATTAGATTTTGGCATTCTTTTTCAAGTCAGTACTTTTACTATTTTTATTATACATTATAAAATGGGCACATAAACTGTTCAAATAAAAGCATACCAAAGGTGCTTTTCACAAAGATGTGTATCTAATGTAGAAACATCCTCTTATCTTCTACCTCGTCAGATTTTACAAGCAAACTTGGTTTTAGGTACTGTACTTACCATCCACTTTTGGGTGTTGTTTTATCTGACTGATTCTTGTAAATTGCTGCAAAGAGTATTCTGAAGGGCAAGATGATAATGAAATAATAAGATGAGGGTGTTTTCAAACTCTGGTTCTGTTATTTACTGACAGCAATAGAAAATCTTCCATTTAGCCAAGGTAAACTTAGACTTTGAAAAAGCAGCCTTAGCTAGCCTCAAAGGAAACTTTGAAAACTGACTCAATATGAAGTATTTATCTCATAGCTTCAATGTATCGCCAAAGGCATTTGCACTTGACTTGAGCAAAAGAATCAAGTTGTTATATTTAGTTTCTTTTTCCCAGATCAGAAATCATGGTAGAAGAGACCCTTAGTGACATGGGTTATTGGTGGACTTGGCATTCCAGGAGTAAAGATTGGACTTGATGATCTTAAAAGTATTTTCTAACCTAGCTGATTCTATGATTCTATTCTCTAATCATTGATTTGTGATGCTGCAAATAATTTCAAAAATAATATGATGGAAGAGAGGAGATGGCATAGGAGAGGAGGAGAAATTGATCAGAAATTAATAGAAGGTAGATAAACAAATAGCAGAAGTGGGGTTTGTGGATTTTTCAGAAGACAGGAAGAGAGGTGGTATTTTAACCATTATGCAAAGGCAGCTGTCTTTTGCAAGAGGACAAATAAGACGCTTTACTGGGAAGCAGTAATGCAAGTATTGAGAAATTAGATCAAATTTCAGCTTTTTTTTTCCTCTAGTTGGGAAGGACTCTGACATCAAATTCCTTTGAGAGTAATGCAGAAGTACTTAAATCACATTACTGATCCTTAGAATACCTAAATCTAATCCTACCATGTTTCAGTGCTATTAAGATGCTGTTAACTAGAAAGGTACAACTGAGTATCAATCACTGTAATCATTCCATCACCTTCTTGTCTGGAAAAAGTATATGTGTTTTATTGAAATGTATTACTTGTGTCTAAATTAATCCAGTTATGCACTAGATCACACTGACCTTGGCCAACTAGAAATGTTTTAGTAAGTACTGTCTTATTGCCCTGCACCGTACCAAACTAACATACAATGGCATCTGAGTACACAAATTTCTAGTAATGGAGTTTTTCTTTCACAATTTGTAATAAGTGGCTTACTTTTATTTATGTCTTACTTTTTACCTTCTATTTATCCAGCAATTGCTGTCTTACACTGTAACTCTGTGTTCTGCCCTGGAATTGAGTTTAAACAACATTATTTTTAGACTAAAATAGTATGTTTACAAAATTCTATTGCAGAATTCATTCACCAACTTTTCAAGCAATGTAAAGTGTACATTTCTGAAATACTGTCATCAACAGAACTGCCTACTGAGTTATTCAAATACTTAAGCATCAGCCATTATCTGGGTTGTAGTGCTGTCAGTTGCCTGCAAAGAATGAGTCTAGAAAACAATCTGGTGATCGCTTTCCTACAGTCTATTTTCACTCTTAAAGTACTTTTATCATTATTGTATCTATTCTCCAAGAGATGGCAACACACTGCTGTAACTGAATTGAATATGAGTAGCAACTATACATGGGTTATAAAGTCCAGAACATGAAATATGCAGATCTGAAAACTGCTGAGCTATTATGAGAGAAGGTTCTCAGCCTCATACATAAAAGGAACATAACATGTTGGTACTCTCTTTGCAGCCCTGTATCTTGATGAACAACATTCAACAATTAAGAGTCCAGCTTGAGAAAATGTTTGAGTCCATGGGAGGAAAGGAGGTGAGTCGTATTTTTGTCCTGGTTCATTCAAAGTTCCTTAGAGATCATTAGCACCACGTCTGCAACCTACTCACAGCTTTCACTTCTGCTTGCAAAGAAAATCAAAATGTTTAAAAAACAAAAGTCGACAAAAGCATTTATTGCCCTGTCAGTACTTGAGAGACCTGACACTGTTTCACAGTAATATGCTAATGATCTGTAAAGTTCAATCAGCACTGGGTGTTTTGTGTTGCAATCTGTAGTGCCAGCTTTATTTTAGTGTTTGTATTGGACTATTTGCTTTTTTACGTATTGGTATGTTTTGCCTGTATCTGAAAATTTCATAGAATATGTGCTTTGTGCTTTGTCTGTAATGTGTCATGTCTTTGTCTAATGCCTTTGACTTGCAATCCACTGAGCAGAAGAAAGAAGGAGAGAGATTCTCTTATGAGGTTTGTGATAGTAAGCATCTTTTATTATTCCTGACCATATTTTCTAAGGCAAAACCAGTCACATTTCCTACTAATTTAGATTGATGCATTTGTGTAATCCCCTCTGATCTAAAATCAAAAAGAGCTATGCTTGGGCATTCAGTTGACACTCTAAATTGAAAAGTTTTACTAGGCAGTTAGCATAAAGTCTTTCAGAGATTCTAAAAATCTATAAAAGATTTTGTAAGTGCACTTTTCAGTATCTGAGGGCCTGCTTGTATTCAAGATTTAGCACCCTTTCACCGAGAGCTGCTACTCAGCAGTCCAGAACATGCTGAGCTTTATCTCCTTTTATATTTCAGAAGACTTAAAAGTGTCTGGAATCCTGTCAACAGTAAAAGCATGTAAACGTGTGCTTTAGTACTTTGCTGATTGTAGTTCTTGACTGTTTTGAAAGCTAATTAAGAAATTGACATCTTTTTAAAGCTGTAGAAAACTGTCTTCTTCTTAAGAAGCAATATTTAGGTCATGAATATACTGTCCTTATTATCAGCAGTTGGCTTTAAAAAAGAAGTTGCACATACATCAGCTTTTTGTTGAGACTGTAGTTTGGTAGTTCCACAAAAATTTGTTCGAATGTGACCAAGTTACAAAGAGAATTAGAAAATACTTTCTTTCCTATTTCCACATCCACAGTGGGACGCTGCAGAGGTAAGGTAGTCTCATGTCATGTGATGAATAGCACCTGCCAAATGAACCTACAGATTAACTTCCTGAGCTAGTAATAGCTTCTTGAAGCTGCCATGGCAAAAGGGCTTCCTGCTGCAGAGAACATGAAATGAACTTCAGCAGCCTTGTTGTCATTGAAAATTTTATATCAGACTTTGAACAGATGTGTTTATCACCCAGTCGTGGCTGGGTTTTGTGGTTCCTGTTAATCCCCTTTCACTCTGCAAATACTACAAATAATTTTGCCTTCCATTCTCTTATGTTCTATGCAAAGCACTTCTGTATTAAGGTCTTGGATCCAATCCTACGTGTTAAATGTCATCAAACATGGAAACAGCTAAGTGTCTATAAATCATGATGGAGACAAGGGCAGAAGAAGGCTAAGTAGCACCTTATATCTATATCTATCAAACTATTTTCATATTAGAATATTTTTATGAATCTTCAAAATGTTTTCCTTTTCCTCTTGATAACTTCTGTAACAACAAATCCAGTCAAAAAATAATTAGGATTTTTCATAGCAGGTTTCTTTCAAAATCTCTCATCACTTCTCATCCTTTTTGCTTTCCATTTTGATATTAATAGGATGTTACAGTATCAAAGCAACATTTCCTATAGATGTGGTGCAAAGTGCAACCCTTGGAGAGAATTTGGAGATATTTTTCCCTGTATAACCTGAAGTGCATCTTGATTCATGGTCCACAAAAAAAGATCTAAAAAGTACATTCAAAGTTTTGTCGTTTCTCATTGGAGGGGAAGAAAAGTGCAATCATGTTATTTTTTTTTTCACATGTATCAAAGTGTCCCTAAAATGTCTTCAAATTGAATACTTACTCCCCTAGCTATTCTCATAGCAAATTTGTCTTATTAAACTGGGTACTTATAAGAAACAAAGCCAGCAATAAAATCTGTAACCAGGGAGAAAATAGTTTAATATCTTGTTTGTGGAGGGCATAAAAAGTCAGATGATTTTCAGCAGAATAATAAGACCTAATTCAGTTGAAGCAAAACTAATTCTAAGAAAAATTAAATGCTGTTAATCTCCTCAGTGTCACATTGTGAACAGTATGTGTTTCAAACTACGCAGTCAAAATACCAGAGTCAGGCAGCAGTCCCTATGTTCAGAGCAGGCTTATTGCATATTGCAGGGCAGGAAGCTCTATAAATAGAGAAAAAAATTGGCTCTCAGCTCCCCTGCCTTTAAAATAAAATAGTTTGAGCAATATGAGTTCCTCTGTTAACAGGCCTCTTCTGCTGTAGCCAAGCAGGAGAGGTACATTACAATTACATAAACAAAACAGTCTGCCATAATAAAGTAAGAGTAGTAAAGAGGGACCCAACCTGCCGGATTTCTAAAGAAAATCTCAGATGCAAAATGATGGGACCAGTTTATCATAATGTAGAATTGTGGTTTTGCTCCCATTTGCTTTGTCCAAAAGGAGTGTGTACATTTGCACTAAGTCCTCTTTTCATGTCTGACAAGTTGTAAGCTGATAAAAGGGAAAGTAAAAAGTTAGTCCTTCTGTTGCTCTTCACAAGAACGTGGAATTTGGCAGAAATGAGTTACAGCAATTAGGATCAAAAAGCTGAAAAGCAAGAGCAGGTTGGTTTTGTATAACAGTATTAACTTGGCTGTAGGTAAATCATATTTACACTCTGGTTAAGTTCAGTTCCAACTTTCCATGTAATGTTTAGGAATTCCTGTAAGAATGGTCCTAAAGACAGAGGCCCAGACTGAATCACAACAGTTCCAAAGTGTCCATCTTTAAATCTGTAAAGTCAGAGGCTTTAGTACTTGGAGCAGTGACAGCCAAACATCTCAAGATGGGTGGTGGGGTGGAGGAAGGATCATGTCTATCAGAGACAAAAAGAACTACTGAAGTGACTGATCTGATAAATACCTGTATCTTTCCTACATGTGCAACTGCCTTCTGAACAAGCAATCAGGTGGTCCCGTTACGAAACGATAAACATTTAGAGCTGTGAAATTGCAGATAAGTGAAATTCAGATCAGAGAGGTTCCATTTAACTCATGCAGAAAGAATTTGTGTCTCTATAGTTTCCTATAGAAACACTACCAAATTTGCAGTTAACAAGATTATGTCCGTACTAATGCACACTAAATTACAACGTGGAGTAGCTCAGTCTAATACATTATGTTAAAAGCAGTCAAATTCATCAGATATTTAAAACTTTTATGAGGATTGTATGTATGAAAAAAATCAGTTTTAGACAGGCAACACTTAGAAACAGTGATGTTCAAATATTTCTTATGTCTTATTTTTTTACCCATTCAGCAGAAGTATTCTCTCCTTAAGTTTAGCATTCAGAAAATGTCAAACTTCTAATTATCTATCTAATAATCCAAAAGGAACAGATCTTCTGAAGTGTGCCAACAAATTTGCAAGTAATTTCTGTTTAGGTTAAATTGTAACTTCATTATTTAAGAAGATGGTAAAATAACAGAAATACTTATCAGCCTAAGAAAGCTGAGGAAATTAAGAATTGCTACAAGACAATAATTTTCATGTTAACAGGTTAATAATATTTCAGCTGCCCAAATAAGTTTGCTCTTTAGAAAACCTCAGACTTTGATACCTGGGCAACCTACCACTATATTTTAAGCCCACACATGCTATGGACTATAAATGGAAACCAAGAAGCTAATGGATAATTGGTCTTTTCTGTCCTTCATCTCCTCTCTCTCTCTTTCTCTCTCTCTCCCTCTCCCTCCCTGTCCCCCCAATAATCAGTTCAGGGGTTTTCCTTTTATTTTCCTGAAAAATCATTGAGTTGTTGCTTGTTATTTTTTCCTTCTTCATCAAATTCTATAAAGCAGATGTGACTTGAAGAGAGAAATTTCCCAATATTGTAGATCCTTCATGGTCATGTCTGTATATCCCTGTATGATGTCTTAGATGCTGATCAGCATTGCCTTTTGTCTCACTTTCATCCTTTTCTTCTGGTTGATTGCAAAATAGGGTAACATTAGGGCTCTGTTAGTCCTGTTATTCATCATGTAATCACATCTGGGTAGCTGAGATTTCTGCAGCTGAGCATGTTGGAATCTATTTTCTTTAAGTGCTAATAGTAATTAGTAGAAGAACTACAGATTGTATTTACCTGCATTCTTATACACTTCCTATAATATAGCACTCTGTACAGAAACAGGTTGGTTCAGGAAACAGAGATTTTTTTTTTTATTATTACTCCCTTGCTAGTAATTAATCTCAGCCAAGTCAAGAATAGTGAGGATGACTTGTCTTGGTCACTGAAAGCCTTAGATAAATGAATTAATCTCTTCATCACTGATTTTCCTCACTGGAAAACTGAGCTCCTTTACATAGTGGTTTTGAGAGCTATATGTAACTGTCTGCATAAGGGAATGTTGTGATGTCAATGTGCATGTAAGTCTTGCAGCTTGACAACTTCATTAAGCCAAACCATTTGCAGTTGCTATAGTGCGTTTCTCACACAATGCCCTCCTGAGAATAAGGAAACCTGGTATAAAATCTGTTAGCAGGAGTTGTTCAAACTACTGCTGAAATAATAGATCCTTCTGAACTACAAATAAAATTCCCTTTTGAGCTTGTTGTTGCAAAACTGCGATGATTTTGCACAGCTTCATCATTTTGTGAACCACAACCTTTAGGAATGTTTGAGGGAGAAAGTAACCGTTCCTGCTTCAACTGCAGTACATTTTCTCCAAAATTTTGGTTTTTTTTTAAGAAAACACCATTGCTGCTTTTTTTAAAGTATTTTTAATATTAAAAAAAAATAGATTAATTTATGCATGAAAGATAAGATGTACAGAAGATAATCCACAGTAGTTAGTGTGTGATGTGCAGAGGTACCAAAAACTGACTTACCTTATCTCCACTGCACAAGGCAATCCTAAAACCATTTTTACCAGTTGTGAAGTCAACCCAGAACTTCTCAGTATAGAATCACCATAACAATTCCCATCTTAGCTGTACCATAGCAGAATGGTGCCAAACCCAGGACACTGTGGTATATTTGGATGATGCCAGTCAAGGGCTGATACCTTCTGATTTGCCCTGGGAAGTTAGTCGCACATGAAAGCACATGGTAAAATAAATGAAAAGTGCACATTTTAGTCCTAGTGAGACAATCAAGCTACCATATTGTCCAGTAGTTAAATAAAAATAACAGTAGCGTTTAACACGTTCTTGGCTAGCACAACATCCTCAGTATCTAGTGCCTGGATGGTCAGCCCGCATACCTCTTTATATTCCACTTCTCCCTGTGACACTGCATTAATAAGCATGAGCATGTGTATACACAGGGCTGGATGTCCTACCAGATGTTCCAGCTGTGCACACACAAAATTGTTCATGCAATTTGTGAGCACAAAGCTCTCTAAAAACATCTAGAACGTGCATGCACCTTTCTGTGATGTGTCTTATGTCCACAATCTGATACCAGTATTTAATCCAATTTTGGCCAGTCTAAGTCCAGTTCCAGGTGAATTTAGCAAATATATTGTGTTTTCTGGTTATCACAACAACTTCTGATAGAAAGTAACTACAGTGGCCTTTGCACTTCCAGTAACAAGATGATTCTCCAGCTTACGCATGATCTGCTAAGAAATTTTGAGTCTTTTGCCTGCCTGGTGTTTCATACTTTCTCTGATGTGTACGATGTTTGGTGTGAATGCTTGTGTGTTCAGTATTTGTTAAGTGTTAATATCCTAGTGGTCTTAAATTTGTGTTCCTTACGTATCCCACCAGAGGCAGTATAATTGTCTAGTGAAATGAAAGATACAAAAACACAAATAGAAACAGACCTGATTATGTATTCCAAATGTGCAGTTTCCTTTGTAAAGTCAGAGGATCTGTATTGGACCTTCCCGCAGAACAGAGTGCTGAATTTGAGGATTATAATGGAAAATTATCCCTCAAGATTGTGATGTAGATAGCTGAATGAGCTGCGACATCAGCTGTTAATTCACATTCAGCTGTTGATCCTGATGATCACCAACCGCATCCCACAATCAACTGTAACTATTTTCCCTAAATGCTTAAGCTCAAGGAGACAAAAAAAGTCATATTATTTTTTGTATTTGAAAAGAATGCTTAGCAAATAAACAAGCTGCAGATCAGTATCGTAGAGAACCTTTCTGATTAAATACCTATGCATGGATTCCCATTCCTCTCAATGCAGAAATCTATTTCTCCCCTGCATTCTCCTCTTTCCTATGTTTAGAAAACTCCTATCAGATGTACAGGAGCGGTTCTCCCTGTGCATCAGAATGTGCTGCTCCATGCTTGAATTATGTATGCCTTAATGGCTTTTAGAAACAGAAGTACTGAAGATCCCACTCCCTCACTCTACATCAATAGGAGCAGCATGGATAGTCTCCAGTCTATGTTTTTCCAGTGCTGGCTATTCTATTTCTGCACTGCATTATTGGGAATATGGAAACATCTTCAACATGAATCACAAAAAAGTTACTGACAGTGGTGAAATGTAAAAAAAATAATTAAAAGGTAAAGATGTGCAGTGTTATTAATGCAGATACTAATTTCTCTTGGTGTGCCTTGTGAATTCCATTTGTCTAGTAATAGTGGCTCTATTTTTGTGACTGCTAACACAGGTTACACCATCCTATAGAAAGACATTGTTTAATGGCACAGTTTTGATTTCTAACAATACAATTTTTTACTTCTATATTTTTCTTTGGTAATTGGATTTTTAGGCCTGCTAAAGCAACCCTGTGTTGTAAGAGGTGTTTCCACATTTGGTGTTCTATAGTGCAGTGTACCATTGCACGTAATTCCTAATTCATTAATTGTAATGGAAAACACCAAAACATAGTGTGTAAGTAAAAATAACATTGCTTCTCTCTTTACAGCTGGATCCTGAAGCTAGTGTTCTTCTAAAAGAACTTCAGGTGAAACTTAGCAACGTTTTGGATGAACTCAGTGTAACATACGCTGCCAGGTACTGAACTTATTTTACGGCAAACCTTAGAGAAATACTCCTGTTCAAAAATCTACCTTGTTGATTAAGTCTGGGTGGGTGGTTGGACATCCTGAAATAAAGCTTGCTTCTGCCCTGATGAAGTGGTGTACACTTGTGTGTGTGTATGTGTTTAGACTCTGAAACATACAGCAGTAACTTCACTGTAAAGAGACCTGAAAATCATCTGTGGGCATGACCATGTTACAAGGTGAGGCTGATGGCTTTTGTCCTGTTTTTTGGAAAACAAAATTATTTTTTTTTCTCTTGTCAGATGCTATATTAAACTTCTCTCTCTGACCATGCTTATGTTACTTCCCGAGGCTGAGAACCTGCTTCAGCCAGCAATATCTGCCTATGTTTAGCTTGCTTCAAGTGGTCATAGGGAAAGGCCTTCTTTGGGTCACCAGCTTGCCTGTAGCTCTGTAAGAACTGTCTGATGAGCCTTACTCTCAAAATCTTTCCTTAATCAGAGAGCGCGCTGCAGTCTTGAATGAATATGGTGCTGTGCCAGCAGTGCCTCTGCTATAAAAAGCTGTAAGGTATTTTTGCTTCCAATTAGAAAGGAATCTAAGAAAAGAGGGATTAGTGCCATAGTGGTTTTCATTAGGCAAAGTCTGCAGTTGCTTTTTAATCCATTGAACTGGCTGGGTGGCCAGTGTGCACTTTTTTCTGAGTGTGCTTAATTTGTCATATTGTCCTACTTTATTTTTCCTCCCAGGCCGTGGTTCTCAGATCATTGACAGTGCATGAATATAATTTCTTTCCAGGGCTTCTATCTGAATGAATCAATTAGGTTTCTGCAAATAAAACCCAGGAACAGTTCAATCTAGGATATGCTCCAGATAGTTACAACACTCCTCATGGGTCAGTTTATTGATGGAATTTGTGACATTAACGATGTTAGAAAGGTGGATAATGACAAGAAAAGCCAGTTCGCTATTTTGGCTTTTATTGAAGGGATCAGTCAGAAGGATTTACATGAGCAGCTTCAGTAACAACTTCATGTTGATTTTATCTGGGGCTTTGAAGTGTGTAAGCAAGTACACATCCAAATGTACTTCAAAAAGTTTCCAGTGCTTCCACATGGAAATTTGGATTCTCTTTTTGTGATTAGCCACGTAGCTGGAACAGCTCACTGCCTAACAGTAACATTTATTTTCTCTCATAGTAAATTCTCTTTCACTTTCCTCAAGTTAACCTCTGCCATTTATCATTTCACATTAATAGGCCTCGTATATTTATGGCCTCCATTTTGCATTTCTGTTCATAAACCTAAACAAATTCAATTCATCATGAATCAATCCATAAACCAAACTACCATGTGTACCTTATTCTGCCTCTGAACTATTGACTCTGATGAACTGCTGTTCTGCATTGTTTAAATATGTTGACTGAAGACTGTATCACATCAATGACACAAAGACCGTCAGACATGTTGCTCAACCAGAACAATTAAGAAATAGAGTCTTCAGAAAAGATGAACACATACAGCTTGTGGAGGAAGAATTTGCTCCCACTCACCTTGAAGTAGAAAAGATTCCGTCTGGGAGGAAGAGTCTGCCTGCTTCTTAGGGGTTTGGGGTTGTTTGGTTGGGCTTTTTTTGTAAAAGAATATTTTAACAGCCCAAATGTTTTAGCTCTGTCTTGTTGTGAACAAATACACAGGCTTCTGATGGTGCTGGCTCCGTGAAACTTAGCAAGTGGAAATAGAGCTAAATGGGACGAAATCAGTAGCAGTTTTCTGTTTGACCTCAAGAAAAGGATGAGAGCTTGGTTCATACGAACCATCAAGAGAAAAATAATTTATAGTCAGCTGTTCCTGTTGCGTTTTCACACAAAACTAAAACCTGCGGAAGTGGCTGCTAATTGTTAGTCATAGCCTGAACTGCAGGTTCTGGGACCCCTATTGCTTCCAGAAAATAATTACTTGGCACACCTATAAGGTCATGGAAAGCACAGTGACAGAACAGAAACAAGGGGGAAAAATCAAAACAGTACGTAAGTTAGTTCTATGAACTGTAATCCTTAGGGAGGTGTTATTTTTGGTCTGTAGTACCTGTAGTATCTTGCCTTTGTGAACTTTGCATCACTGCAAGATTTAAGTCTTGTTGAAGAGCCTGATACAAAATGGCAAATGTTGTTTTCTGTCACAGAATTCCTTCATTCTCTTCTTTCTTTTTCCATTCTGTAGTTTCCAATTGATTATTGAAGATTGCGTAAGACAAATGAGCAATGAACTGAATCAAATGAGAGGAAATGGGAATGCAGCAGCCAACAAGAATAGTGCAGCCATTGATGCTGAGATTGTACTTCGGCCTCTCATGGATTTCCTGGACAAAACGTAAGTGTGGCAGACTAGGAACAGGACACTACAGTCAGGCATAGTTGGTTTTACCCTGAAGCATCATTAAGACCTAGAAACACACTGTAGTATTTTTAATATCTGTAGTACTTGTATGTGTGAAGAATATTAGGTTTAATCTGTTTGCATATTTTGCCGGGGTTCCTGGCCCAGAAGAAATTTTGGCTGCTTTATCTGTATGTGTCAGCCTATTTTTAGCAGTGTACCTCATCCCATGTGTTAAGTTACAAGAGGGGTATGTGTTGCTTTCAAGCAGTATGATTTTAAATTTTAACTGTCTTTGAGTTAAAACATTTGCTGCTTGCACAAGTCTTGAAGAAAAGACGAAAGTGTTCATACACTTGCAGAGGCTGTCCTAATCTCATTTAAAAAACTGCGCAAGCTGCCTTTTGCTTGTCAGATTCAATCCCAAATTGCCATTTCTCAAAGTTGACTTCATAGCTTCTTAGAGATTTAGTTGAATAATGGCACAATGGAAACAAAAATGGGTTTTAAATTACTGTCTGAATAGAAAATATTACTCACCACAGGAATGTTAAAGTGGAATTTTAGCAGGTGCTAAACCCATGCACAGAAAATAATGATGTGGAAAAAAAAAACCAAAACCCCAAACCAAACCTGTTAGGGAATATCACCTTTCTTACAAATATGTCTTTCTGTAAGGACTACAGACATAGCAGTTAGTGTGATCTGGGTTTCAGTTATTTCTTTAATTATGGTTTTAGCTATTTGCTTACAAGGAGTAGTAAGAGATGCTAGAAATATGAATTGGCATATTTATGATGTGATATGTATAATGATGTTACAATAATATTTTTTTACATTAATATATACAATTCTGTAAAATTAACCGCCAAAGCATTTGCATGATATTATTATGAAGCATTCTTCCTGTGCCTGAAAACAGCAGCACTTTATTCATGACACTACTTGATCAGGGCAATATATAAAAGATGGTTTATGAATATACTCTTAAATAATGAAAAAAGTGTAAGTGTATGGACCCTCTTTAGTAGTAGATGATGTGATTGTGCAGACTTGCCAGTATGTATAGAAATAAATGCTCGCAAATGATAGGCCTGAATTTGCATTAGCTATCATCACTCAATTCTACATCACAGTAGAAACACAGGACAAAGGAGATGTTTGGTTTTTATTTTTAAGACATAAATTATATAATAAAACTTTAGGGGCTTAGGAGTGATAAATTGTTTCATCCATCAAGCTGCATAACTCAGCATCATTTTGCATTTTTTTTCAATAAATATCAATAATAAGTAACAAATTGGAAAGTGGAGATTTACATGATATCACAATCTGCATGTGTTTTCTTTTTACCAAAAATATTCACTGTTAGTATGCAAAATAGCTAATCCATTGAGAAGTCCTCATTGGTAGAGAAAAGCTAAGCCATAATGTCCCTTAATCTGAGTATATGTGATACAGCACCTCTCAAGTCCTGATGCTAGTCTGGATACTGGTTTGTGTTTTGTTTTATTCCAGTTTAAGTGTCTCTGCGAAAATCTGTGAGAAGACAGTTCTGAAACGGGTTTTAAAAGAGCTATGGAAGTTAGTCTTGAACAAAATAGAAAAACAAATTGTGCTTCCACCACTGACAGACCAAACTGTAAGTGTCCCAGCACATTACCGGATTAGTGCTTGTGGTATCACATGTGATTGCTACACTTGACCAGTTGTTGGATTTTATTATGGTAGCCTCTATATAAAGTGTCCCTGTTGGCAGGCATGGTGAAAGGTGTATAGCTAGTTTCCTTTAATTTGCTAGCTCTGTTTACTGCTGAACACACAATTAAACAAAATCAATGAAAAGCAGGGTACTGTAAGAGAGATGTTTCCCTTTTGTAGCCTTGAATATTACTTTCCCTCAGAGGTGAGAGGCACAGACATTTAGATTTATTTATTTTGTAATTTTTGGTTTATCTTAGTATCAACACTACTAATAAATGCTGACAATTTCAGCTGGAGTTCTGTATTACATCTTTTGCAATTAAACCATACACAAGCAAATTTTGTTTTCTGGAAACTGAAATGTTTTGAAACAGAAAGTCTAAAAACAAATTGTTCTGTATTGTGCTATATAAGTGGGACTGACTTTTTTTCCTGAAATCCAGATACTCAGAACTATGTCTTGCTGAACTGACAAGTAATGCACTAGTAATTGTATTTCTTGCAGTAATCATGATAAAACATGTAAGCATGGATTCTGTTTGTCTAAGACAAACATGTAGTCATTGGCCTTTGGTTCCATTCCAGGATCTGGCTATTGTAAAATACTGGTTTAAGTTTGTAACACGTTGGTATCTTTCCATAAAAAATGAATGGTTTTGGCTTAGGAGCACACTGTTGTGCTGTGTGTGACTCAACTGAGATGTCACTGTAGACAGTTAAGCTTTTTCAGTTTCCTCTGCACTGAGGAATTTGTTTATATTAGCACCTGAGAGCTATGATTATGGACAAATCTCTCATTGACGTGCTCTATAAGAACAATTCCAGCCTTAGCTTCAGAACTTTAAATAGAAGACATAGGAGCACAAGAAACCACTATCAACAGAATACACAGTATTTGTATCAAATATGTGATACCGGAAGGAATCGTGCTGCAGGCATTCAACCACTTGGCCTTATCAACTGGATGAAAATATGTCTTGTGTTGTTGAAATTTTTATTTAGCTTTGCAAAACAGTGGCTTTGGCTGATGTCCTAGCAGAAAATGAGATCATGTTGACATAAAAAGCAAACACTCTGTAGTGAGTCTGTTTCCTGAATTTTCAATTTGATTACAGGGGCCACAGATGATATTCAGTGCAGCCAAAGATCTTGGACAACTGTCAAAACTCAAGGTAATGGAGCCAAATGAAACTATGAGTGGCTTGCTCTAATGAAAAAAAATGAATGAAATATTAGTGACTGTAAGGTCATATATCATTCTTGTTCTTATTTACAGTAATATTGCTTAGTTACAATTATTGTTTATTCCTTAGTTACAATAATAAGATTGAATATGGCAGAAACTATTAACAGGTAAGTAATGATTTTACAGTCTCATCAAACCAAATTAAGACAAGAATGTATGCTTTCTATGGTAAGGAATGACTAGATAGGTGAAGAAGAGATCATTGTTATGTTGCATAAATAGGCCTCCTAAGCATTAAACATCACAAAAAAGGTAAATTATAAGATCCTTTTATTGCCTTCTGGAACCAGTTCTTAAAAAAACTCTAAGGTGGGGATACAGTAATTTTTTTTCTGTGTTATTATTTATGGTGTGTATTGAAATATAGGATGTACCTCTACAATGAACTCATCAGCACTACAGTACTGAAGTCCATAACACACTTGATGGAGAGCTCAGTCATTTGATATTGATGTCACTTTGTTTGCCAATCAATTTTTCCATTATGATTTCAGTTTTGGACAGAAATGTGGTAATTCATGCTTCTGTGAATAATTGCTCAGTTTGCTGGAGGAGTTAAAATATTGCCTAAGTAAATCAGAGGATGCTTATTTTAGGAAAGGATTTCACATGAGTGTAGTCACTTTATGAATCTTTACCTTCTGTTCTAATAGGAAACCCATTTTAAAAAACACAGGGCACTAACAAATGTTAGTTAAACTGACAGTTTTTATTAATAAAATTATTTCAGGATCATCTAATTATTTAAACGTAATCATCTTTTCCCTGCCCCTCCCACCCCCCAGAAGACAGAAATATTATATCCTAGGGAAAGAAATAAAGTTACACAGATGCTTAGTATTAAACATTGGCTCTTTATCCCTACAGCCTGTGTTTTCAAGAAACATGTGATTGCTCTAGGTTCTACTTTATTGTAAAAGTAGTGTGAAGTTGAATTAATCTCTCTTAGTCATAGAGGCTTGAGGAGCATTTGACTGCTTGCTTTGTTTATTTGTTTTTCCAAGAACAGACAGGCCATAATACTATCTCAAAACCAACTGCAGTCTTAACTTGCTTTGCAGGACCATGTGATTCGAGAGGAAGCCAGAAGCCTGACCCTGAGGCAGTGTGCAATAATGGAAGTAGTGCTAGCAACTATAAAGGTACAGCTTTACATGTTTTTCTGTTCTCTGCTTAAATGACCAAAAGCATGATGGACATAAACAACAAAATCTAATATAGAATGGTCCTTTAGAATCATAAAGATCCCTTTAATGTCAAGAAGCATTTGAAACTAAGCTCCTTGTACTGTCTTGAAAGCAAATGTCTGAGAGTCTGCTTGCAGAAAAGTCAGAAAAAAATACTCTACCAGTTGCAGACAATGTTCCCTGAGAGGAATTGGTGGCCAAAGCTTATCTGATTCTTGTTTTCCTTTAATGCTTAGACTTAGCGCAGCTGAAGCAGCTGGGCTAAATCCTAATTGTGCTGCAGCATAGCCTCTTTTTCTCCTACAAAGGAGAGCCTGAAAAGCTCCGAAAAGTGTGTTTATTCCTCGCTGCACTCTCCTGCGAATGTGTATGAGGCATGTTTTTTATAGAACACCAGAAAATAAGGTTCTTAGTACCATGCATTGCTGTGCACTATCTTAAATTAAAAGTGCAGTTGAATTTTATCAACCTTTTGCAGTTTGGAATTCACCACAGCATTTACAGTCCCTCATAAATAATTTTAATTAATTTAAAGATGCTTTATAATTATTCTACACATTGGTCTCTTTTCAGTGGGAAAAAAAAAAAATGTATCCATCAATCACACACCTGTTAAAAACCACTTCTTATTAGAGAAAAACACTCCAACCTTATCTGGTGCTAATCTCATTACTAGAAATGCAGGTCAGTTTATTGGTAATTGATAAAGTAACTCTAAGCCTTAACATGTCTGTCAGGTTGAAAGCATTAGGCCATAAGCCAGATGAAACGTTCTGGAAACTTTTTCTTCACTTCCACTGATTTTATTGTTATTGCATTATGCTCCAAATGTAAAAATAAAGAGATTAATGGAGTCCTTTTTAATTATTTTTTTTAATTAAAAAAATTGAGGCTTTTATACGGCCATCACAGATGTGGTTTCTGAAGTCAAAAGAAGCCATTTGATGCATTTATCAATCTTTTTCACATTGGCCTGGATCTTTTCATGCTGTAAATAATTTGAAAGCAATACATTTGTAGAATGACAGGATATTTTTATGTCTGAAGAGACAGCACATCAGGAAGGTAAGTAGGTTGCTACTTAAGTCTAAAATCGAAGTTTATATATATATATATATGCATACTGGACATATTCATGATCAAGTCTTCAAAATAAATAGTGTCTCAAAGGAAAAGAAAGAAGTATCAGAGGGCTCCTAATTGCCATTTCTTGTACTCGCAGTGGAATTTATATTTCTTTCAGAAATAAAAATAATATTTGGTGATTACTGATATTGTGAAAACAGAAATGGAAGAAAATACTGAAGTACTGTGTGCTCCCATAGTAAGCCCTCAGGAGCGCTCAGTTCAGATCTCTGTGCTTGCAGTCTTTTTTTCCCTTTCATTAATCTAATTTTTAGTACCAAAAATTAATTTGCTGAGCAGATTAGAATTTACTAGATGATGGTGGTGTTAATGCTTTGAAGAACATAAAGGAATAATCTCTTTCATCTTAAACGCATGTAGTATATCATCAGTCTTAGAGAACCTTGCGAATTTATACTTACATTTTTTAGTGTAATTTGCATTTTAGTTTCAGGAGAAGTGGCTTTCTGGCCTGTTATCTCCAACTGAGTTCTCTCAACTATCTTGTTATCTTGGCCAGAGATAATGTTCATTGATAATATTGTCCTACTTTCCATTTTTATCTTTGCATGCACTCTAAATCCAGAGGCACTCTACAAAGTGAACCTGCCACCTGATACATGGCATTTGTCAAGTTTTGGCTGTGGCTGCAGCAGCCACAGCATTAATTTCCAAATAAATACTTGACATTATGCACTTTTATGTCTGCACCTTTCATATGTCAGTATGCCTTTCAAGCCTCTCTTGTCACCTCTGAGCCTTGAAACCCTTTAGACTGGAGCAAGAGTGAGTAGCAGATGAACTATTTTAAGGCTTGCATCCCTAAAGAACAGGATATTAGGTGTCTAACTGTGTCCTGGGTTCAGCAGTAGCAGTCATTTTTCTCCTTCTTAGCAGCTGGTGCAGTGCTGTGGTTTTGACTTGTGGCCTGGGAACAGCACTGGTAACGCTGATGTTTTCAGTTGCTGCTCAGTAATGTTTATTATGACCAAGAACTTTCTGAGTCTCATGCTCTGCCAGGGAGGAGAGGAAGCCGGGAGGAAGCAGAGACAGGACACCTGACACAAACTGACCAAAGGGGTTTTCTGTACCACAGGAAGTCATGTCCACTATATAAACTGGGGGCAGTCACCCGGAAGGGTGAGATCACTGCTCCGTTTGGCTGGGTATTGGTCAGGGGTTGATGAGTGGTTATATTCTCTTCTCTTGTTATTTCCCTTGTCATTATTGTTATTGGTGGTAGCAGCAGTGGTTTGTGTCATACCTCAGTTACTAGACTGTTCTTATCTCAACCCGTGGGAGTTACATTCTTTCGATTCTCCTCCCCATCCCTCCGGAAGCAGGGGGGAGAAAAGGGGGAGTGAGAGAGAGGTTGTGTGGTTCTGAGTTACAGCTGGGTTTAAACCACGACAAACTGAACCTGTAAAACCCTGAATACTCATTATTTTTCTATATTTATGATATATTCGTGCTAAATTTAGCCTTTATAAGGAAAAGCAAACGAGGATGTAAAAACTCAGAAAATTAGGGTCAGGTGTCCTTGTTTCTTTAGAGGTCTGCTAACTATCATGGATCTGCTGCTGCAGATAACATTTTATTGGGAGACAGAACTAATTAAAAAAAAAATATCACACTGATTGTCACAATATCAGGAAATAGTAACAGATTTTATTATTTGCTTATAAATTGATTAAGACCCTTAGTGAAATAATTAATACAGTTTTAAACAAAACAACAGCGATTTCTTTAGAACATACAGTATGAAATAATTCATGTAGGAAGATGCACATTTCATGTAAGTATGCAATGATGAGAAGATAATTTATTCAGAACCTCTTAAATTGACATCAACTACCCACATAGGATTAAAACAATATAAAACTTGTCAGCCTGATGAATTCAAATCCTTTTTTGGCTCCCACAGGTATTTTTTCCCCTGTAACACTCAGTAGACATCAATATAGAAATGTAAATAATTACTTTGCTATGAATCATACTTTTATGTTTCATCTCCTGCAAACATCTTGAAGAGCAGAAGGTGAAATGGATAGACTAACATACAGTGGGTGTGTACAGACTATGGTCTTCTTTGTCACAGACAGGCTTAAGATAAATCATGTAGTATATATGTATGTATGGGAACTCAAATGTATATATTGCATATATCCCTTTAACAACACTCCAAAAATACAGGGACAACACATTCTACTTAGAGTGCCCAACAGACCCTGTACTGAGTGGGCCAGTATTGCCTGTCAAGTAGGCACAGTGTTTTCCTGAAAAGTCATTGCTTGCTTTTTACTAGTTTGCCATTGCTGCAGACTTTATACATCACTCCTGAGGCCTAGAACTATAAAATAAATGCTTTGCAAAGTGTTTGAACAAAATACTGGTTTTAAACTTGTGTAGCAAATATATATATACACATCTACATATATATTGTTTTTCTTTGTAGTTTAAATGCCTTAGTTCATTAGGCACTGTTTTTATAAAATTTTAGGGAATAAACTTCATTTTGGGAGGAAGAAGGGAAAAATCTGTCCTAATTTTTGTGAATTCCACTTTGGGATGGGAAACAAAATATATCTGCAATAGTTTACATAGTCATTATGGCATAAAAGTGGTAAACACATTTTGTTCCAAATTTAGCTATGCCAGCGGATCAGGAGTCTCATTTAAAGCATTTAAGCTAATTTAGTGGGAAACACCACTGGTGTAGTGGTTTACTGCTACATCATTCAATCTGGATAGAGGGGACTACATAAAGTGAGTACAAATATTCTGCCTTAAAGGAAATACTCTTTTAAAGGGTGAAATGTACATGCTGTCTTCAAGGGCACTACCAACCTTTTCTCTTCCATCATTTTCCTATTACAGTTTGGGAAACCCTAATGTGGTTAGACAAGGATGACATGCATATTTTTTGCATATCCACAGTAAACCAGGTCAAAATTGGATCAAAAAAGATAATCACTGTGGAAACAGACACAGAATTTCGTATTATTTCCCAAAGCATAATCATAATTTCTGGCATATCACAGTGCGATTCTAATCCAAAACTTCATATTCTAGGATCTTGTCTTTTTAAATTTTATCAAATTTCCCTTTCCTCAGAAATAATATATTCTTGTGCTGTAAACCATGTATTGCTTTTAGCAAAGTTTTTTATATAAAGAATTAAAACTGATTCCACTCTCCACAACCTGAAAGACCCTGCAGATATACATATCAAGTTTTGACACAGAAATACTTGAGATCATGAAGACCAAAATTAAAATGTAGTTTATTTTCTCTCCCACAAGGCTTACATTTTCACCTTTAGAAAGCAGCTCAGTAGTAAAAATTATGTTACCTCAACTGCTATAATTATAAATTAAGCTCCACATGCCAGCTGTTATTTTTTAAAGTTGTGTAAAAATTTTACTTAACTTTGTGTCAGTAACGAGGCCTCTCAGATGATTTGTCTCTCTGAATAACCGTATTTGGTTTTCATTTTAGCAATACTTCCATGCTGGAGGCAGTGGGCTGAAAAAGAATTTCCTGGAAAAGAGCCCAGACCTACAGTCCTTGAAATATGCTTTGAGCCTTTACACACAAACTACTGATGCCTTGATAAAGAAGTTTATAGACACTCAGACATCTCAAAGTAAGTGATCTGTAAGAGAAATATAAGTATCTCAAATTCTATTTTAAATGTTTTCAATGACTAGTTGCCAATCACATTTTCCAAACACTGCTATTTTAGAGTTTATTGGCACAGTTTTGCCCCCGTGATGTTATCCCCTATCAATGACTATTGCCAATCAGTGGAGGTTATCTGAAGGCAATGCATTTTTCAACTTCTCAGTTTACATGAAGTATAGCTTACATAGCTCTATAGAACACTAAACAGCAGGGTTATTTATAGGAGTACTCCACACACAACCAGGGTTGTAGAGGCCATACCAGAATGCTTATCATAACTGCAGAAAGCAAATATATCTATAGAGTACGTTGGCAGCCCTAGATACTTGGAGACCTGAAAGATATTAATTACTAATCACAAATAACAGCAAAAAACATTTCTTATCCCTTAGGGTTTCCTTGTGCAATTAATAAATTGTGATTCCATATTACAAAATGCACACCACTTCTAGCATGCCATCTGTACATTCAAAAGGATAGGTTTCCATAGGCTAAAATACAGTATTATTTTCCTTTGTGCATTTCAGAATTCAGATTCAAAACCATCCTGCTGAAAATGTCACATCATTTCTTATGCCTGCTTATCAAAATTGAAAATTACATTACCAAAAGCAAACAAAGAACATGCAAGATTATAACATTAGGTATACGTTGAATCTGGACATCAGCAATGCTGAAGCCACTTTTTCCTGATCTAGAATTTTGGTATAGTGCGTCAAAAAAACCAAACACAAAATCCTTCTCATTTAAAATATACATACACATCAATGATGTGTTTCAGAAGAGGATGTTCCGTGGTTTCAGTAAGAGAGCAAGAGTTCATGGTTATACTTTCAGCAAAGATTTCTTCTATTTTCAAAAAGAAGCTATTTTTTAGCATTTTTCATCCTGATCTAGGACAGCATTTTCTACTTCTACATTACATAGGAACTGGTTTTGAGCATTATATTCCATGTTGAAGGTTTCTTCATTCTAAAAACCGCAAATTTTTGCAGAATAGTAATCTTTAACAGATGTGTTTTGAATTTCTAAAAATGGCCTGTCTGCCACTTACTCTCTTTGGGAAGAAATACAGCCTGCTGCTTTAGAAAGCATTACCCTGCTCCCAGAGCAGAGAACCAGAAGCATTATATTTGGACAGCTAGCTGGAAATAGTTTGGGTTTACTTCTGAAATACAGCATGTTACTCACAGTATAAAAAAGCATGAAATGTTAGTTTTGCTTTTGCAGCTTGCCACAAGATTAAGAAGCCCAAGGAATGACTTCCTGGGCAGTTTCCATATTAGCCTGAGGATGTCTGTTAATGATTCATACTTTACAACTGAAAAAACTGCTATAGAACTTTAATATATAAGAAATAGATTCTCTCCCCTCCCTCTCAGAAAAGATTAACAATACGGATTTAGGCAAAAATTATTAATTAATAACTAATTCTGCTTTTCCTTATGCATACTTTCATTGTAGCTTCAGGACAAAAAATTATCCAGATTGTAGTCATAAGTAGAGATCTTTTATAAATCCTGAGCCAAACCACAACCATGAATTTCCTGATTTTCATCATGATTTCAGCCTGAGGTCTGTATTCATTCCTGTGCACATATTAGCGTGCCTGTATTTGAACACTATCAGAAGTTAGCCACTGGGAATGAAAGTTAAGGAAAAGTGACTCACAGCTTTTCAACATCCTTTAATGTCTCATTTTAAAGAGCTGAAAATCTAATCTAGTACAACATCCACCATTACAACTGTGTTATTAGCGTTTAGTTAAAATGCTCCTATTTACAAGTAAAAATTTTCTCTGAAGTATAATTAGATTTACATCTGCCCTCATATTCATGTGGGCAGCCAATCCGTAATCAATAGACAGTTGGATGTAGTTACACTCCAAGCAACGGAAAGATTGCTTTAAATCTAAGGAAAATAGCATATTCAATAATAACTACTACTTAGCCTGGAAGTCACCTTTTAATTAAGTTGTACCCTCACCTTTTAGACTACTAAATTTAAAGGTTAACAAAATTAAAAGGAGATTTATTGCTGTGATTTAGATTAATAACTAAAGTTATTAAAATCTTAAATCTTCAGTAATTTCATAAACTATAGCCTATGTTTACATTTGGTTACCATTGACACTAATTAGTTTTAGCAAGTTACATAAAAAGACAGCGCCTCAAACACTGCAGTGCCCTGAATTTACTTTCATTTATTACCCCTAATTTGTCCAAAGTAAATGCTACTGTTGCATCTAAAATAGCTACTTATTGTAAATAGAGAATTGTTTTTCTTATACATTTACAGCAGCTTAGTTTTTTTATGAAACTCATTAGAGAATGCTGCTGTTATTGTAAGGTACATGACAGAGCATTCCATAGTGGCAGGACTGCAGTGTATTTTTTAGCTTGACTTTGAAGAGTTTGTATAACTTACACAGAAAAATCAATACTCATCTAGCAACTTAGCTTGTACCACAATCCCTACTTGTGTGTTCAAATGGCTACAGAAAGCACAGTTATTTCACATCAGCTGTTTTTTATCTGATTTCTTCATTCTTACTCTGGACAATTCAAAGGTGAAAGAGGAAGAAGCATCTGAAAACAAGAAAATAAGCAGAATTAAAAATATCTAATGAATAACTGTAACAGTGTGTCCATATTTTCCTTCTGAAGCCACCCACATAGGGAAGAAAATTACTTTTTCAACTTAGAAAACAGCAAACAAGCTACAGTTTAGGGCAAGCAGATAACATCAGAGTACAGAAAACAAAAATCATTTGGCAGATCTTTTGCATGAAAAAATTAAGGGAGATGCTCCCATTGAGTTATGAGATCAAGACTCAATCCCCTTGCTTTCTAAACTCCCAAAGGAGCTTGGGTGTGGCTGGATCTAGTCTGAGACTGTGACAATGACTTTTATTTAAAGGGTTACAAGCATACCAATTCAGCATAGAGGGAATTTTTACACAGCCTTCCTCTAATAGCAGTTTGGAGGTTTAAGGTGGATCTTACAGTTTGCACAATTGCCGTAACAATCTATACACACATACGTAAAAAGACATAGAAAGGTACACGTTAAAAACTCCCAAAGAGATCACACCTCATATGTCAGCATTTCTCAGCAGGTGAGTATCAAGTCCTGAGGAGTGGAGGACTTCAGCCCAGGTTCTGTCTTTTGGTGACAGTCCCAATGGTCCCATGGTTATCACAACCTTGAGAGTGCTGCACTCAGAGGGAGATGCTAGGCACCACCCACTGTGGCTCAGGAGAGCTCCAACAGCCTCACTTTGGACCACTATTAGTAGGGTATAATGTATGCGAAAGTTGAATATAATTGTGAATTAAAAAAAAAGTAAATTTAAGTAAAGGATTTCTGACAATATTTGTGTATGTATTCAGTGAATTCTAACATTCGGTCCTTTCAAAGCAAATAATAGCTTATTGATTCATAATAACTGCAGACAGTATAAAAGTCTTTGAAATACAAATAGGAGTTCTGTTTTCGAACTCCTGAGAACATGTACTGATCTCTTCAGGCCACTATTTAGACTGCTTCATAGATACCAGCTTCCAGAAATTGAACATATTCTCTCCTCAGAGGTACATAAGTTCTCACATTAGGAGAGGTATATCGTACATTTCCAAGTTCTCTGGAACCTGAGCTGGAAAAGATAATGAATCTAGACCCACAGCTAGCAGCCAGCTGCTAATTTTGGTGACAAAGTCTAATCCTTATTTTTCTACTGAATTTTGCCTGAATTTTCCAAGAAGTTCTTGTTTTGACTAGAACAGGACAGGGTAGATTGACACTGCTCACTGCAGAGATTTCTTTTTTTTAATTAATCAAGTCCTGTGAACTTTGCAAAACCAATGCAAGTTGGTGGAAAGGCTCATATACACAATGGAAAAGTGAGAACACCTACATATTGTCCTCGGGTATTCTGCAAAAAAAGTGAGTCTTCCTTACTTTTACATTATGACTGTATAGAATTGTCCCTGCAAGCACCACTAAATCAGAATGGACACTGCACAGACCACAAGCACCTTCCCAGTCATTTCTTACGGAGTTCAATGAAATGAAAAGAAAAATTAAATTAAAAAAAAGGAGAGAAGAAGAAGAAAACAAAAAAAGAAGCCCATACAGTAAAAAACAATAGACTACAACAGAAAAGAAGAGAATACAATAGTAAAGACTAAAAAAAATGTATATGACGGAAAATAATACAATATAAAACACTAAAATACAATAGAAAATACTAGTAAATAGTACAGCAAACACTAGAATACAATAGCAAACAATAGCAAAGAATAAAAATAGCAAATAGAAAAAACTAGAAAATAATAGTATAGCAAAGAATAGCATATAATAGCATACAATAGAAAGTAGAAAATACTAGAAAATAGTATAGCAAATAATCAAATGCAATAGCAAACAAGAGAATACGACAATACAATAGGATGCAACAGACAACAGAAAATACTAGAAAATATTATAGCAAACAATAGAATTCAACAGAATACAACAGAAAATAGAAAAAAATCAAAAATAGTACAGAAAACAATAGAATGCAATAGAATACAACAGAAAACAGAAGAGACTAGAAAATAGTATAGCAAATGATAGAATGAAATAGCAAACAACAGAATACAACTGGATGCAACAGGATGCAATAGACAATAGAAAATACTAGAATATAGTATAGAAAAGAAGAACAAGTAGAATACAATAGAGTACAACATGACAGAATTCAGTAGAATACTACAACAGAATTCAGTAGAATAAAACAGAATAAAACAGAATTCAATAGAATACAACAGAAAATAGAAAAGCCTATAGCAAGCAATAGCAAAAAAGGGAATGCAAAGGAAAATAGTACAGCAAAGAATAGCAAACAACAGAATACAACAGAAAATAGAAAATACTAGAAAATGGTATAACAAACAAGAGCAAGGAATAGCAAACAAGAGAATACAATAAAATTAAATCAAAAGAGTAGAAAATAAATTAAAAAATTATGGTAGAATAGAAATGAAGAATACCAAAGAACACCAAAGAAAAATGAAGATTCAAAACAGGTAGAATAGAAAAAAAAATTGAAAGAACAGAAAGAATACAAAAGAAATTTAAAAAGAAAATTAAATACTATGATCTTTCATCCAATAACAATTTCAGCTTTCAATTACAAGAATAGCTTCTTCCCTAGCTGAAGAACAGTAAAAACATTCCATTATTCTTTTTTGCTCTTAGATGACTGCTGCATAAAAAGAATCCTTGTTTGGCAGGCAAGCCTGTACTATCTATCTCTCTCTGATATACAATTTGCTACTGTCTTTTATTCTTTAGATTGTGAGAAACAGACCCTCAAGTAAAGCCTCCTCCAGATTCAAGGATTTTACTTTAAACTACTAGCGGAGAGATATGATGAATATGAAAAGCTCTTAAAGCTGTTTCAGAAGAAAGAGTTGCTATCATAAGATAGAAAATGAGATAAGTTGATGTTCATAACATGAAATGGTATGTTAACCTAGGATTACACAATGGTTTTCAGAATGTACCATCGTCACAGAGCTGATAAAAGACAGTTTGTTTGGCTGCCTGCAGGGACAGATTTTTTTCAGTACCAGGTATTTGTGTCTGACCTTTTTTTTACATCATCAAATTATTGTTTTTTTCAGGGCTGCTACCCAGTTTTGCCATCCTGAACTGTAAATAGGAGACATTTCTGTACTCAGTACATTCAGTTTATTCTACGCATTCTGTTTCCCTGTGGTTTATATGTTGCAAATTCCTTGTTCTCCTGTTCAACTTTGCCATTAAAGCTTTTTAATCAGAACAAGATTAATGACTTAGAGTATGCTCAACTCAAACTTCATTGTCAAAGATGGCTACATGTAGAATCAAAAGCATCATTCATAAAGAGGTCCACTACCAAAAGAAAAAAAAATAAAACCCAACACAAACGCACACAAACCCAACTGTTCAGGTTGAATTCCATGTATTTTGTCACAATTTGAAAAGGCAGGATTTCACAATTCAAAGAACAAGACAGAGTAATATTCTAGAAGCCCCAGTCTCTACACTCCTTGATTTACTTTGCATCATCAGAAAGCCAATGAGGATAACTTATAAATAAATATATCCTATATATCATATTGGAGTACTAGCCCAGACAAGCTGCCTGTTGAATTTTAAGTATCTAAAATCTCCACATACTTGCAATAAGATGGGCTGTACATGCAAACACAGTTTGACAAAACCACCAATGTTTGCACTTCTAGATACAACCGCACTTCATGACAACAACAAAGTTCCAAGTTAAAGGTGTTTTTTTTATTTTCCTGCGGCACTTTACACAGGCATTTGCAATTGCTAGGTACTTTTGTGGCAAAATCACTTGTGAATCTGTAACTGATTCCCACTTGAATATGAAATCTATATCAGAAGCTTCTGTTTCTGACAGAAAATACCACTCACCTTCTTTCACTGTCTGTTCCTCTTGATGCACTAGAAAGCTAAATGTGCTAACCTACTAATTACTATTTCAGGTCAAACTAATAATAATTCAGTGGGTGAGATATCTATACAGGTGGATATCTCTACACATCCTGGAACTGGTGAGCATAAAGTCACTGTAAAAGGTAAGTTTTTAAAATGGTTAATTTCAAAAAGAAAGCTGTAACAAAGTCTAGAACGCCCAAGCACTATATCCTAAGTAAAACACACCAATAATGAAACAACAAAAATTAAGTGTTACAGTACTTGTAAAGCTATAAGTATGCTTCAAGTGATTAGGCTTATACTTTCCTCTTGCTCAACAACAGCAGAAGTTAGGATTATCCAGGTTAAATACTGTCGAAGCTTCTCTGCATAGACAGTTAAATATTTTTCTACAAAGATACGGAGTTACAAGTTCACAGTTGCTAAATTGCACTTCTAAATTGCTTGAATTTAAGTTGATTTTCAAAAAGCTGTAGCAAAGCTGGGGGGTGAATGATTGCACCAAGACTTTCAACATTCCATTTTTAACAACATGCCTTTATTCTGCGCAAGTGCAATTCCAGATGAAATATGGTATTATTTAGATCAACATAAGCTCATCTTTTTTTAATTACAGTGATGGTACCAGAAAAAAAAACCTTTTCATGTAAAGCATTTGTGAAATACATGTTTATATTTGCTACTGTTGTAACTGCAAATAGTCAGACATCTTATCTGGTGGAGAACAGGCACAGCCTCTCTGAGGCTTGCCAGGTATCGGTATCCTATAGGAAAGGTCTTCAGTTGCCTTTCATTACCTGTACAAAGTCATGCTGGATAAATAATTTGAACTTTTCCAATGGAATTTTATTTAACTTCATTTCTTTTATTTCTTTATAGTTGTAGCAATTAATAATCTAAACTGGCAAACAACAGCTATGTTCCGGCCATTTGTGGAAGTTTGCATACTGGGTCCTAACCTAAGTGACAAGAAAAGAAAACATGGAACCAAGACAAAGAGCAACACTTGGTCTCCAAAATACAATGAAACTTTCCAATTGTAAGTGGGTTTTATCTGTTAATGGCATATTTTTTCAAATTTTCTTAGAATTTCTTGTCATGAAACCAGCAAGGACATAGAATACATCCTAAGGCCACTGAACACATCAGAGTCCATAAATATAGACACAACTACAAAATTATTTGGTAATTTGTACCTTTGTTTTATATGAAGATGAGTTATAACCACTGAGTTTTTCAACTTACAGAAGCTGGTTAGAATGTACAATTCATTTTGATTCAAAGCTGTGGTTATGACAGCTATAGAACTAGTTGAACATTTTAGGTATGTTCTAGGGAAATTAACAGTGTTTATTTCAGATATTGAGGGAATGAAGAATGCTCTATTTCTGTTCAGGTCAGGGGGAATAGAGAATGCATTATCAGTAGCATCTGCAAGGTTAACTCTTTAGAAGGTTTAAAATTAAATTATGTTCTGTTGCAACAAAAACTAGAACTACAGAAATTAAACTGCCACTATCAATCACTTCAATTCTTACAAGCTTTTTAGAGTAGGTTCATTTCTTAGGAGAATTAAACTGAACACCTTGTTCTAAGCTCATATTTTTAATCCCCACAGCATTCTGAGTAACGAAGATAAGCCAGGAGCCTACGAACTTCACCTCTCAGTGAAAGATTACTGCTTTGCTAGGGAAGATCGCATTATAGGAATGACAGTTATTCAGCTGCAAAATGTAGCAGAGAAAGGTAGCTGTGCATCTTGGTACCCTCTGTTGAGAAACATCTCTGTAGATGAAACTGGATTAACAATTCTTAGAATACTTTCTCAGAGGACCAATGATGAAGTTGCTAAAGAATTTGTGAGACTTAAATCAGAAACAAGATCTCCTGAAGAAACAGCCTAAAATACCCAAGTAATGCAAGATTGTCATCGCCGAGAGCATATATACAATGCTGTTGTCAGAATAGTGCATGCATGAGCAATTTTGTGGGAATGTTTAACTATGTTTTCAGTGTTTGCCAGTACTTATGTACTATATTTGCAAGATATATCAAAGAGCTGTATGTCTTTTATACGTATTTTGGTCTTTGGTAAAGTAATTGTTCCAATGAAGTGCCAAAACTAAGATTAAGGGTAAAACATTTCATCATATGTTTTTAAATGTTGATTTCACCTCATGACAATTCATTTATTTTTTAAACATCTATTAATTAATAAATAATTAGGTTTTTTAATTGGTTAATAGGTTGTTAAACTACTGTGTTGCTTATTCTAAATTCAGTTACCTCCCTTACTATTATTTAAAAGAGATGTACCTAGCTTTCTTCAGACCATCATTTTATGCAAACCTCATTTTAGGTCTCTTACTGATAACTTTTTCTATCAATCAATCATTACTACAGATGCAGTTACTTATAGAAAGTGTTTGTAATTTTATAATTACCAATATAAAGTAATGACTTTTTGCATAAAAACTGAAAAAGGATGGAAATATTTTATGCTAATCTTTTTCCAGCCTTTCATAAATATCACTGTGAAGAAATGCTGTTAAAGCAAGTTCTCAAGAAGCTGTGCTTATCAGAGTTTGTTACTGATGTTTGATATCTTGAGATAACTTTGTTCTTTAAAACTGCCAAGGTAATATCGTATTTGTATTAAAAGAGTAAGTCAGTATCTGTAGAAAAAGACTGCTATACAGTACATGTGCTTTTAAAAAAATCATTTTTTAAATGATTTGGTACTGTACGAGGGTTAGTAGTTTGGAATATGTAATGCTGGTTTGTGGCTTGTTTCTAGAAATTGTTTATGAAAAGAAAAGATGCTGTTAGCATTTTCACTCAGAGTTAGTGACTTGCTGTATATACTTAGCTGTAACATCAGTTAAGTGCTTTTTCTTCTTTTTTTTAGAAAAGTTAAACAGTTTGTACTTATGCAGCATTACCCTGTCTTGCACTAAAGCAAACTCATGTCTTGTAAATATATTTAGTGAGAAATTGTAAAATAAAGTATGAAGAAACTGCTTTCTAGTTTTGTCATTCAATATTACTGTGTACCTGTTAGGTTTATGTGCACGTGAAAGCCATATAGTGGAGTTACAACAGAGCTTTATAGTGTATCAAAGAACGACTTCCAGTGTCTAGCATTTAGCTCTTTTGTAAGAGTAAGATTTGGTATGTCGGTGTCCTAAAAAAATGTGATAAATGGGATATGCAATGTTTGTAATAATACAAATTCATATTTCCTATTGGCTTTGGTTACAAGTGTTTCTAATAACACAGGTTGGAGTTTTCAGCTTTGCTCAGGGGGATCAGGATTGGGGGGAGGGTAAGGAATAACAGAAAAACAAGAGGAAGTAAGGACATACAGCTACTATGTTGATGCCAGTCTTTCAAAAATGCAGTATGTGACTCCACATAGATAAACCAGCTTCTTTCCACGGTATCTGTTTGGAAGATGTTAGCTGAGATGTCTTTCAACAGCCTCAGTACTCTTGCTTGAATAGTAAAAAAATAATTAGATTGGCCATAAGTATATTTAGACATTTAGAGAAGATCTGCACAGCTCTTAGAGAGTGAGTTAACAGTGCTTCACTAGGATCGTAGCAGGATGGATGGGACCCAAGTCATCCTATAATTGTATATCCTGATGATAGTTTTGCATTGCAAAATACATTATAGCAGAGAGAAATTTTGATGGCCACATTTTTCTAACTCATCAATTTCACTTAACTCATTTAACTCATTAATTTCAGAAAACCATTTCTCCCTTTGAAAAATTAAATGAAAATGTTAAGTCTCCATGAGTTAAATACATGATTATAAGAAAAAGCTAATATTAGCAGACATTCTGAAATCTAAATCAACTTACCTAGAATAATTCTATTTTGTCTGATTCCAAATTCAAGTGTCACATGAAATAAGAACACAGCACTTGAACTGGACTTCAGTCTTTTCATAGGAGACTCTGAACTCAGGAATCCACTAAAATAACAATGGAAACATCTATGAGATAGACTTTATCTCTTTGGGGGAGTTAAATTTGCATCAAAATAATGAACACACAGGCATTGGGCCATTACCAAGAGACTCAACAGGTCTCAGCCACAAACTATGAAAACATTTCTCAAATTATTTTCTCCCTATTGGCTGTCACCTATAATCTTTTCCATGCGAGTAAATCCAGACTTCCCTCAGAGTTCAATCTCCTCATGTCACATACGTTCCACCACTGAAAAAACACCCTAGGACTTATCTTACTGGATTGCAAATTATTGTTAAAAGTTTGTCTGCACCCTGGAAGAATCAAGAGATCCTTTATAAGGAATTCAAGAAATGCATGTCCATGTGCAATGACACCATCTGGCTTAGTAATCACTCCAGCTGTATTCCCCATACACAGGTTTTAGCATATCCACAACTACTATTTTCTGTGTGCTTCTTCACACGCATTTTGATTTAAAACAAGATCCTTTACACAAGCTTGCCTAATACAAGTATTCCACATTTAAAAGGAAAGTTAATTACAAGAAGCTTTATAAATTATTACATATGATTCCCCTATGAATTAAAGAACTGATTTAAACAAGTTATTCACATCACTTAATAGAATTGTTGGTCACTATAAACCTCATGCTTAAAAGAGAAGGTGAATTGATTTATTTTAACATCATTATTTCCAGAAAAGAACACATCAGAAGGCAGGAATCTGTTCTCAGTGAAGGTAATGGGAGATTTGTCCAATGGCTGCTCTTCGGTCATTTCATTCAAGCTTAATAATTTAGCTTGAATTACTGTAACCACTCAAAATATGGTTTTCCAGTTCACAGGTTCATTGGAACTTTGAAAGTCATTACAAGTTGAGATGGACTTAATCAGAAATATGTGTCAGAAGGAAGTTAGACTCCTAAGTGCTGGATTTGATTAGATAAACACATTACCGTGTAAAGGCTGTTTGCAGCACTAGTAGAGGTTTACATATGAGAAGGCAATTAAGGTGAAAATACCCACCCTATAACCACAGAATAACTTTGGTTGGAAGGGATCTCTGGAGATCATCTGGACCACCTCACTAGGGACCAATGAAAACAGGCAATTACCATAGGAAAATGCATTACCAGACGCACCTTCTGGTTTTGGATCACCTGTCTCAAGCTCAGGAGCGATGCATCCCAACTAGAAGGAAGTGCTGCAGGAGGGTCAGGAGACCTCCTTGGATGAATAAGGACCTGCTGAGGAAAATTTGAAGGAAAAAAGAGGCTTATAAAAGGTGGAAGCAAGGACAGGCGGCCTGGGAAG
>JANRGW010013847.1:0-57715 GCA_024733675.1 Psilopsiagon aymara
TGTGAGGAGTGAAGTGTTGGGTTTTGCTTGTTTTGTTTTGGAATTCTTTCCTCTTTCTGGCCAGTGATGAGGCTGGCATGGATTCACAGCCTTGCAGCTCTGATAGCACTGGATTTCAGGCATGTGAATCCTACAGCCTTTCTCCACCAGACTGGTATCCGAACATGAGCTTTCTCAGTGTATTTTTAGGTGGCAGCCTTTGTGACTGTGTATGCTGTAAAGCTGAGGGAAGAGGTGTTTAGTCACTTAGCTGCCTCCTTCCAAAGCCCATGTGAGGGGCAGTGCAAGGCCAACCAGACTCTGGTGATGAAACTGTGTCATTGATGCTCACTGCTCCAATCTGTGCTGTGGCCAGTGAACTTTTTGCTTTCCAGCAAGAGCAATAACCCAGATAACAGATGGTGAATTGCTGGTCATGACTGTATGTGGCTAGGTGAGAAGTTTGATTTGTTTCCTGGGTGAGGGTCATGGGGATGATACAGAGTGAACCTGGTGGTGGAGGGAAACATTTCCTACTAGCATGGAGTGTGAGATCATACCCCAGAGTTCATGTAGCTTAGAATTCAAAGATGTACAGTATGGACTGTTCATGTGCACAGGTACAGAATAACTAAAGTCTGTGTACCTGTGACTGTTGGTAGAGCTTAGGTGAATTCTGGAAGTTAGCTTCAAATTGCAGGTTACTTATGGCTAATTGTTTCAGCTGGAATTGCAGTTAGAGAGGATGCAAGGTCTTAAGGGGGGTAATTCGCCCTTCCTGTTTGTGTCATGGTCAATAACTTTATATCTGTGAGGTTTCATGACATGCAGTAGGTTAATTTACAGCCCAGGTATTCTCCTTCTGCACAAGAAGAGATCCTGATGTTTTATTGTTGACCAGAATTTTTCTTTCTCATTCTGCAGATTGCCGTAGGACAGAATGGCTTGGTTGAGAACACAGTAGCTGGATACATATCAATTTCATTGTGATTTTAGGTTTGCAGGCAGGAGGATTCACTGCTTTAGTTCAACAGGACAGGATTATTTCTGACAGGCATGGTGCCAACTCTTTTCAGTTACTCATGATTCAGTTGAGAACCTTTGACCGCAATGATGAGTTGTCTAGCTTCTGCCTGAGCACTTGCTAAACAGTGAAGAAACATGTGCTGGTTATCTGACATTAGATCAAGATCTGATTTTATTAATCTCAGTTTAAGTGTGTGCTTTATTCCCATATTTCCTATCATACAATATTTGTGAGAGCTATTGAGAAGTCTTGGCTAACTGTTGAAATGTCTGGTGGTAAAAGTTACCTAAGATGTAGAATAGGTAAAATACTTATGTCAAATGAAATTTGTCTGTTACAGCTCCAGGCTCCCTGAATGATTTGTTTTGGTCTATGCGCTTTAGGGATTTGCTCACAATTGCTTGTTTACCCATCCAGCTGGAAGAAGGATCCTGTCTTTTGGGCACTCAGAGGAGAATAAAAAGGATGGAGCTTATACTTATAAATGTGGAATTTATAATCAACTTCCAGGAAGAGTGGAAGAGGCAAGAGAGAAGGGAGATCTGCCACCTTCAGTTTCATACAAAGGCTGAGAAGATGTGCTTTCAAGTACTAATGGTGATGTGTGATTAGTACTTAAGCTGTGATTTTTGACTTGATGTAGAATTCGAATGCATAAGGTCAAGGGAGGCTGTGCAGGCTGCGCCATAACTGCTTCTAGCTGGAATAGCTTTAGGGTAATGCTGTTCAGATTGCCTTGCAAGTCAGGACCTTGGTGCTGGACTTCTGAGCATCTTTCCAGCTTATCTAGAAGTGACGTAGCTAAAAGCAATTTTATGTTAGGGCTAAAAATATAATCTGTTTAGATGGGAATTTAATAATTTTTTCATTTTTATTCCAGATTGGAATAAAGACATCACAAATATTATTTTGTAATACAAGTAAGAATGGAAAGAGTAATGTAGTAAGCAGACATCTCTGTCCTCGTAACTCCACTATGGATTCATAGATACTTAAAGTAAATTCCAGGTTTTGCTTCATGTGTAAGAATTTTTGAGATCTAGCTTCAGACTCTGACGGGAAGACTCAATCCAGATACGCTATTTCTTTAAATCTACCAAATAAAGTACTCATTGTGGAAATCTTCCAACTCCAGTGTCTTTTTCAAGTAGTATTTAGATTTTTATTGTACGCTTTTGATGGCTGATTCTTCGAATGATGTTGAGAACACGTCATTCTGAACAAGCCTGTGTCTGTCTAGAAGACACCTAGTTTTAAGCCAGTGCTGCTGATGTCTCTGTGTGGTTTCTGTGTCTCTGAAGAGGAGCATGGGATGAAAACAGGTTTGCTTTCACGTGTGGCGTCTTAAGATTAAGCTTCTGTGTGCAGAAATGTGCACCTAAAATAAAAACACTGTGGGAAGTATGCTGAAAAAATAAGTCTTAGCTCAGTTGTTTGACTCTAACCAGTTTAGGATTGCAGCAGAGATTATGCATTGTCAGTGAACCCACTAGTCTGCCTCAGAAAAGACTGAAATACATCTTGAGCAGCTAGGTTAGATCATTTGTTCACATAGATGTTTTTTCTCAAGTTCTGGTGTTGTTTTTAAGTCCTCTTTCTTTCTGGTGTTTTTTTGTTACCCCTTTGGGTTTGTTTTTTTTTTTGGTTTTATTTTTCCCTGCATAAATATCTAGCTAGTCTTTAGCTTCTTCAGTTTCAAATTTGCTGTTATTCTTCAGTGTTATTGAATATTTTCTTATTCTTTTGTTTCATACTGTAAGGAAAAAGAAGACTTTCCATTGGGTCTTCTAAGTACTGCTCAGTATATCAAATATGTTTGTAATATGTTCTTTGTAAGTAATAATGTTATTTTCAAACTACAAGTAATGATTTTCCCTACATTTCCTATAATTTTTTTTTTCCCTTTTTCCTTCTATTTTAATGTTTAATGTATTTCTTAGCAGGCAGGGAAAATACTAAATTTACTTTTAATGGAAGTAAATTATTGATTTAGGGTATTGATGTTACAATAATTTCTGTATGACACTTATTCTGTTCTCATGAATACTAAACATTTTATATTCATTTTGATGTATCATTACGTAACTGTCTACAGTGTGCCCACTTTCACATTGAGACTTGGTGAAGTTTATTTAGGTTCCACTAATGAGGTTAGGTTCTGTTTCTCCTTCAGTCTGCCTGGTTAAATGAATTTTCCATTAGTTCTTCAAGGGTGCTGCTTCTTTGAAATGCCTAAAAGTGGTCATGAGCTTGATCTTCTCCAGGCTTTCAGCCTATCCTTGCTCTTTGCAGTGCAGTTACGCCTCAGTTAAGTATTGCATAACAGGTCAGTTACTTCAGTATTAAGGTCGCTGTAAATTCTGGAACAAACAGTATTTGAGTGTTAAACTTACTTTCTTTGTTTAATTTTGTTCCAGCAAAGTAGTAAGTACTACATGGCACACTAAGCCCAACACTACTAATGTAGGTACTTTAAAGTAAATTTGTTGGCACTAAAACACGGAAGTAAAGTTCAAACAAACATGACTGCAGTTGGAATGAAACCCACTTGTCTCTTTTATTGGAGGTGATGTTTGGCAGGTAGGTCTGGATCCCAGAAGTAGTTCTTTACTGTAATTAAGCATACGTGTGGAAAAAATTGAAGGAACACTTGGTTAATGTTTGGTATCATTGTGTAGAGGCCTTCTTTTTTTGCTCCTTATCAGATTTTTCTCTTCCGTTTTTCTTACTATTATGCCACACTTTGCCTCCTGTTTCCAAATCGCTAAACTGGTGTGATGCTTTCCAGTGAAGGTTTCTGCTTCCATAAAGATCATCTTAAATTCAGTTTTTGTCTGCCTGTGGTCATCTCGCTTATCCTCATCTTTAAGCGCTGTGTAATGCTGTCCACCCATCGAAAAACTGTGTAGTTTCCACCACATTTTAAAATTTAAATGGCTTTTGTATTTAAATTGAAATTTCGGAGCAATAATGCTTCTGTTGTGTTAGAGCTATAAGCAGGAGACAAAAAGAAAGCTCTATTCTGAAAATTCCCACACATCTTTTTCCTCAAATGCTACAGCTGTTTTATCCCTTCATAAATTTTTAATCAGAGGATTTCAGTACTTAATTACAGAAAAAATAATAATAAAAAATACAACCTCACATCATTCCTTTGCTGCCAGCCAGTATTTTCCTTATTATGTGGATAAGTTAGGCATTAAAGGACTAAGTGATTTTTGCAATATGGCATAGCGAGCCACTGGCAGCCTCTAAAACTCCTGGTTTATAATCCTGTAATCTGCTGATTTGACATGAACATTCTTTTCAGCTGGCGTATCAAATGGAAACACCCTAAATCCTGGCTGGGACTGAGAAGAGTTATTCTGTAGATGAGACTTACTGCTTAAATGTGTTAATGCTATGATTATCATTGTCAAGGAGTTACCAAATAAAAAAATGAGTACACAAAGTAGAAATGTAAGTGCTTTAGGGATGTGCACACAAGATGTTTCAGGAGACCCAACCACTGCAGTGTAGCAAAATGACTTACATGGCCCTCAAAAGATGTGGCAGTGGGGGTGAAGGCTAACAGTACTTATCCTAGCATTCCCAATTAGGTGACAGGGAAAGGTGTCTTGAGCAGGCCTGGTAAGAGTTTTCCTCTCACAGTTTTTGCTGTTACTTGCATGGTTTTTTGTGAGATGTGGGTTTTGGAATTAATGCTCCGTACTAGACATAAGAAAGATTCTGCTTATAGAAGCTGCTTTTCTGAGTCTGTTTGTAAAAAATTCAGCTGATACCACAACATCATTTGTGCTTAAATTGCCTCTTCAAGCTTTTTCTTTACATCTAAGGGAGATAAAAAAAATTCTGCAAACTGATATGCCTAGAATCTTGTTTGTTTTTCCAGACACATGAGTTGGGCTAATAAAAGAAAACTTACTTCTTTGGGCAAACTGTGCTCTCCTTGTGTTATCCTGGCATGTTTATAGGTGGAAATTGGTGCCATAATCAATGATCTGTGGTATCTGCATGTTATTCTGTGTCCAAGTATATGTTGCATTTCTTGTATAAACTGGCCTGTGATTCCCCAAGTTGTAGGTGGTAGGTTAATGGCCGAAGCCGTTATTCTGTAGCCTGTGATTGCTTGGGTGATTTTTGTGATTATTTTCCCTGCAGTTTCATCTCCCTTTGAAATGTTATCATGTTTCACTAATAAACTTCCCTTTCTTTACACCTTGACAAATAGGCAATGTAAAACATTGCTGCTAAAATGCTATAGAAACAGTTGAGTTATTTGAACAAAAAAGCTGAGCATTTCACTGAGTTAGTTTTAAATTTAAGATACTTTTCAGGTAGAAGAACAAGTTTCCATTCTTTCAAGTCAGACTTTAAATGGTGCCTAGAATAGTGACAGAGTTTTGTCTCATTTTTTACTAACTGAGATGTTGATTATAAAGTTGTGACAAACCAAATGGAACTGATTCAATCTTTTTCCAAAACTGAGAGACAAAACAAGAGTAAATCGTATGTCATGGGATAGAGCTAAATGTTAAATTCAGCATTCTAATGTTTTGCAGTGCAACTAGAGCAGATAATGAAATAATTAAAAAATCTGTTTTATTTAACATTTTGATTGAACTAAGCATGTCTTCTTCTGAGGGCACTCTACACCTTCTTTATTCCAGGAGCATTACTGTAGGTAAATAATAATTCAAGTCTACTTGACATTAGTCATGCCACTGGGCTACGCTGTGGCTACTCACATGTCTTTCTGCTTTCCAGCTGTATTTTCCTCTACTAAAGAAGGCATACCCAAATAGACTTTCACATAACTTACCATTGTACTGTATATCAAAAGAAATCTGGCTTTTGATATTTCTTTAATTTAAGCTGTAGTAAAATACTGCAGGAATGCATGTGCATAATTTTATTTCTGTATGCAGTAGCTTAAATAATGTGGTTTAAGATCCCATCCTCTAATCTTCCCTCCTGCTTTCCCATGGCTGAGAGTGTAGAGTGATAGGATTTGATTTTTTTAGTGGTGGAAAACTCAGTGTGATTTTTCACACTATTGTGTTGTGCAGTGCAATCTGATGTTGCTTATAAAACAGTTGTATGCATTGTATATTTAACTGAAATATTTAAAAGATTTGTCATTAGATTCAAGGTCATGGATCTTGTGTATTTTCAAGGAAATTGTTGTCATGGGCTAAAATCATGTTTCACCTGCAGTCTGGCTCTTCATTAGCTGATAGGAGGGATTTGCGGCATTGGCAATAAGTTGTGCTGGCTCTGGCTGCCTGCCAAAGCAGGGCTGCTGTTTAAGGCAGCAGGTCTCACTGCCTTTCGCCAGCCTGAAAGGCACGGGGCTTTCAAGAAGAATGCAGTGCAGGATTTTGTGTCGAGTCAAAACCGGCAGGCTGTCCTTGCTTTACTGAAACAATTGCGTGTTTATGATTTTGTAGTATGTGATGTCATGAGGGTGTTGGCTTTCAGGAATTTCACTACTGAGGAAGCAGTTTGAAATGCAGGCAGAATCTTCAAGACCTTCGAAAATGTACTTGTTTTCTTTTTAGTTAGCTTTGAACAGATGTACAGATGGATACAAACCCACATATTCTTTTGGTAACAAATTAACGTACGGAATATAGAAGCGATTCAAGTGGATACAATACCTGAAGGCAATGTCGAGTCAGTCTGGATTTTCAAACTCTCTTCCTCTACCGGGATATCCATTCTACCAAGTGTCGTGCAGGTATATCGTGTTTCAAGTTTTATCTTTTAGTGCACTTGCATAGAGAGCTGCAGCATGGTGCTTGTGTTAACAGATATTTTGTTTCCATTTCTTTGTTCTCTGAAAAAAATAGGAAATCGGAGAATTTAGAAGCTGAAAAACATTCATACAGTTTTAGAATGCTTTGTGCCTGACTTTATAATTCGGTTTGCATTTATTTAAAGCAAATGTCTTTATTTCAAGCATAATAAATATATTGAGAGTTTTTCCAACTGTAAAAATGGTGTAACCTTGGAGATTTTTAAAGTGAGTTATGTATTCAGATACATTCAGTTATTAGGAACAAGTATCTACGGTGTTGAGAACTGGAAATTATATAGGTTTCTAGAAACATGACTTAATTTTACGTCTTTTCATGCAGAATTACATAAGGCAAATAAACAAGAGTACTTATTGTCATTATACTTTTAAGATAATAAAAACTGTGCATGTGTGGAAAGGTGATAAATGCTAGTGTTGCGATAAAGCTTAATCATACAAGCTTCTTACTGTTTTGTCCTTTTGACTCAACAGTCCAGTTTTATTAAAAATCCTTCCTTCTGAGAGTGCTGTGTAACAGTTTCCTAGTCAATGGGCTGGATTCTAACCATGAAATTACTGTTCCTGTTGTAGAAGACTGTAATATTGCATAATACTTAGAAGGAATGTGTTACAAAATTATTTGGCAGAATGATCTCAGGTTTCTGGCACACCTTAATAAAGAAATGTAATCTCTGTTTATTGTGTCTAAAGCTGAAGTCCCTGCCTCTCATGCTGCAACAATAACAGAGGGAGGGGAAAATTGGAGTTGGAACAGGAGTTTTGTGATATTACTCATGTTTCTGTAGCACGTTTGAAGAACAGGATAAGAGAATGAGTTAACACTTTCATATCCGGAGGATGAACATGACAAATAATGGTTATAAACTGCAGCACACACAGGTTAGTTTTGTAAGGCTGCAGGATAATAATTTGTGAATAGAAACAAAAATGGTTCTGCAGAGTTCCTTTAATCACTTTTCTGTGTGTTTCTTGAAAGAAATTCCTGCACTTATTTGTATATTTGTATCTCTGAGGCGCTATTGGGCTTTCTGGTCAAAGGCACCATAGGGTTATAGAAACCAGAGTTAGCTATTTAGAGCGCAATCACAGTTATTGCTCATGGTTGTTGTCCTTTGGCCTAGCTTTGGAGGATGCTGATGTCTAGTAGCTTGCTTTTTTTTTTTTGGTGGTGATTTAGGCACAAATAAACTGGAAATTTAATACAACAGAAACTTAGTAAAAAGCAGCAGATGTAAAAGCCTTCTCTTCTCAGAAGTATGTTAGATGCTTAGTCAGACATACACCTTTCCACTTTTCCGCTCCTATTCCTAAAGATCACAGTGACCAGAGCCTGCCACCCAGCTCCCTGATATGCACAGTGGCCTTCTGGACATAAGGAAGGTCTCTTGAGTGAGTACCAAATCCTCACCTTTCTGTTGTGAAAAGGAACTGAAGTTTCTGAACTTTTGGATCCCTGTTGTTTAGCTGCATTTTGTATTTCGATCCTCTCTTCTCTGTTTATTACATGTTTTTAAATAGATATTCTGCATTTCAGTGAAGCCTGTGTTTAACAATATTCAGATAAGATGAGTTTCTGTGGTACAAAACAGGGTATTAAATCCTGTTCTATGTATGTGGAATTGAGTAGACTCCCTTTCTTCACTAAGTCATCCTGACTTTGCAACTTTGTTTCTGTTCTGGTACCTATAAAAAAGGAATTTTTTACATTGTGTAAAACTATGGGTAACTTGGCAGCTCCAGCTATGTAAAATTAGCATCTTGCAGTCATTTCAGAGCTCATCTTCAGTGTAGAATTTTCTTTCAGAATGGTAACATATGTCAGTTTCTATCTGGGTTTACAGAGACAGAACTGAATTAGGAGTTTTGTTCCACTCCAGTTGTCTTATTCTGGTGATTATTTTTGAGTAAAATAAGCAGGCACTGAGACTACTCTGTATTGTAGTTGGTTTGTGATATCTATAGAATGGGAAGCTAAGTTTGTATGTTGGCAGAGACATTAATCTAATGGCAGAGATTGAGGTGGTATAAAGGTCTTGAACAGAGTTCTGGAAAAGGTCTTTCTTCAAGGAAACTTTGCCTTTTGTGTAGGGAAGATGAATTTTCTAGAGATCAGAATTATCACTGAAATTGCTTGATGTTTGGAGTAGACTGTATTTTCTGTTATGCATAAAGAGTAAGAGATTTGGTATGATATTTTTGTGGAAATGTAATACGAAGTATTGATGATAGCCTGTTCTGGAGGAGTGTGTGATAAGCATCTTGTTAATTTCTGGCTTTCTAAAGATTACTGGGGGCATTCTTTATACTTTATCTTGGAGATGACCAAGAGACAGTCTCCAAAACTAGGTCACTCAAGGTGGCATGGTCTGTTGGCTGATTGTGAATTATGGAATTGCATGAATCAGGAGTTTTACATGGGGACCTTGAGCCACATCGTAACTCATTTTTGGTGTCCATGCAATGCAGAATTGGAGTTTCATGGGAGCTTTTCCATATTTGGACAAAATTTGCAGATTAAGAGAATTTGTGTTGAGGAAGATAACAAATTTCTTGTTTCTTTCATGGCATAACATAGGAGATCTGGTCTAGATATTGATTGTAGAAAATACTCCATGTGATTGCAGAAAATTTAAGTAGTTTATCTTCTTTGCTTTTTACAGATTTGGTGTTTGACATAGAAGTTGAAAGCAAATGTTACCATCTATGGTACCTGTAGTACCAGCAAATTTAAAATTAGTGTTAGTGGTTAAAACTTGAATGGTAGCCAAAGCGTGCAAGTAAACCTGTTGTGTGCCGTCTTACAGAGGCTAGAAAGGCATTGCCAGGTAGCTTGCATTTTTTCAGCTGCTTAATGTTACTTTTCCTTCATATATCATATAGCGTAGAAGGAAGTCTGTTCAAAAGTCTTTGAAAATATAATGCTTATAATGCTTTGATTTTCATAAGCTTAATCAGTAGAGATTAAGAACAAAGGTGCTTGTGTCTTTTTCCCAGTTACCCTGGTATGGCAAAAGAGTTTTTTTCTAAGAAAATGTTTGCTATTTCTCAGTGCTTTATTTTGCTAGAGGGAGATGGTAGCCTTATAAATTTTCCTTTGGCAAAGAGAAAAGGAAGAGATCTAGTGTCGTAGTCATGTTTGACAAGAGGAGCCAGAGTTTTCAGCTCTACTGGGGTACTAGCAGATTGTAGGCATTTTAGCAAATGGTTATTGCTTTTGTTTGCCTCAAAAACACAATTCAAAACCATTTTTAGGTAGGAGGACTTTTTTTGAGTAGGAAGATCTACGCCTCTTTCCTCACATGGAAACATGAGATAAAGCAGAACCCAACCCTGTCTCAGCTATGAAGCAGTTAGTGTTTCTGTGATCTAGATAGAGTTCTGCTGGTGAGCTGTGGTACTCTTCATAGGGTGATTCCTCTTTAAGAAGAATCCTATTGTTTATGACACAAACACATAGGGGTCAAGACATGGGTGTTCTGTATAGCCTAGAGATCTGACCTATTTCAGTAGTTACATTCGAAGTACCAAAACAGTGTTTAGGGTCTGTAAGGGCTGTCGTTGTTCTTTGGCCTAACTAGTATCAGAACCTTCTGCAGCCCTTTATAATACTGGAATTTCATCTTCTAGGGATGTTGATGGAAACCATGTTCACAACAACAGGCTGCTGTTCAGCTCAAGACTTCCTTGGAATTGTGCATGCTATTACACTTTTTCTGTCCACTAAAAATGAAAAAAACCCCACCCAAAACCAACAACCAAGCTATCCAGTGGGGGAGAATGAAAAACTTGTAATAATTGCGAATTCAAGATGAGTCAGTTGCGTATATGCAGTTGATTCCAAATGCAGTGATGAGTATCCCATCCAGTCTTAGCAGTAGCATAAATAAGCTATTATAATTGAAACTAAGTGACAACTGGATAGTGCTTAACTGCTTCTTTTGAGGAAGTAGCCACTGCCCTCTTCGAATGTTGCTCTGCAATTAACATCCTTTTCTTAAATTAAAAAAAGAAAAAGGGGGGCAAAACCAACCTGTTGTGTTGTAGATAGAGAAATAAATCTTGCTCACTTCCATGCTGCAGAGTGTTCAGAGACAGCAAGTCTTTTAAAGAAGCAAAACAATTACTGATTTTTTATTTGTAGCATAATCTGACAAGTTCAGTTAAACAAAAATCTTTTAGAAATACTGAGGTTAGGCAAATAGCAATAAAGGATAACAAAAAACATACTGAAATATTTGCTTGTTTTGTAGTATTAACCAAAGTCCTGCATGATAATTTAATGTTGCTGTCTGAATATTCAGCAGTATGCATGTGTATGGCAGGAACTTACAGTTGCATTTCTGTTGGAATAACTATATCAGTTGAACAGAACTTCTTGTATATTTTGTTCTTTGTTGGTTAAAACTGTTCCCTTTTTTCTGTAGGGGGGAGAAAAAGAGGACAGAGTTCTTGACAAAATTGGCAAAATATATGCAGGAACCTGGTATGCTGAATTCAAGCTGGCCCGTCGAATTTGATTTTTATATATGCCGACAATAAAATAAAACTTTCATGTTGAGAAAGGGAGATCAGTTGTTCTCAGATGCTTTTTAGATGGATAATTCCTGTTTCAGGACTTAGCAAGAGCTATTAAGAAAGGTGGTGCTGCTATCACTAACTCCTTTATGTCTAAAAAGGAATACATTAAATTCAGTTTTAAGTAAGGGAGGGAATGATTAAATCTGAAGGTGACAGTTCTCTATAGTTTATCTTCCACAATATTCAAAATGTGGCCAGGCTATTTTTAAATTAAAATGGCTTAAACATGCTATAGTTTCTTTACAGGAAAATGTGAAGTTTTCTTTTAAGCAAAAAACATTTTTTCTTTCTTTTTTTACTCTTTTTCTTTTCCAAGGGGCCTCATGATTAGAATGTCAGCAGTTACTTGGGCTTGACAGAACAAACAACGCATTAAAAAGCTTCCCATAATAAAAGGTAGTTCATTAAGCAAGATTGAACTTGAAAAAAGAGTTTTGCTTGCAGGGAATAAATCTTAAGTACAGGCTGCTCTCTGAGAAGACAAAAATGATAGAAAACCTGTTAAAGATGAGGTAGGTCGCAAGATCACCATCTCTAAATGTTGTCCAGAAGACACAAACACAAAACTGTGAGTGAGAAATGTTGATTAAGGTGTGGGCTGGTGTGGCAGTTCCCTCCTGATTTTCCTCAGTTGCTTTCTTGGAAGAGCAGAGCTGGGTAAGAAGGCTTTTCTTCAATCTCTGATATGGGAAGTCTCTTCTCTCTTCCTTATCATGTACCTCTCATCTTCCCCCAGCACCCCTTTTTGCCTCACTCTGTTCACTTCCTCCCCCCCTTTTTTTGATCTCCCCTTTTTTGTCATATCAGAACTGTAAATGGAAAACCACAGGGCTGTGCAAGTGATCAGTAGATCGACACAATCCCCTACGTGGCTGCCTTCTGATTTTGCAGGACCAGCTATGAAATTGCATGTGTATTGATGCTGTCTCAGTGTTAAACTGAGCCCTTTAGAAACTGTTGGCAGGGGTATGTTCCTAGTTTCACCTGAGTTGAGTTATATTGGGTATTCCCTTTCTTTAGGCATGTGTGTATGTGTGTCACTTCTGGCTTGCCTAACACAGGATACCTTCTGGCTCCTGAGGTCTCTTTCCACATTCCTAGTGCAGCTCAGGTTATGCTTGTTGGGTAAGGGTGTAGTCAGATGAATGTGTGGCAGATTGCAACAATTCATTATAAATCATTCTGTCAGAAAAGAGGAAACTCTGAGGGAAAATGTGAACATTATGATAATATTAACTATTAAATATCCTTAAAAGGAGATGAGTATAAACTGCACGTGGTGCAAAGCAGTAGCTCTGATGTGGATTACTTTTCTCATGAATTCTGACTGAAACTTTGAATATTTCTTTTGTTTGTTTTGTGATATCTGGAATTTCAGGCTCTTACACACAGAAATGTAATTTTAGTTCGATTGACATTGATATTTGGCCAGCAGAGCCAGTTACAACAAGTTCTGCATTACTTTTTTCTTAACAGCTATTTTCTAACATACTCTTCATTATTAAAAAAGGAAAACGTCTAGTGTAACTAGAGATGCAGATGTAAAATCTTTAGTATTTTCATTATTCTGAGGATTTCAGCTTGGAAGAGCAGTTTGTTTTCTTATTTTTGGAACATTGTGCATTATTTCTGTTGTTTCACAGGAATTTGTGCATGTGTGTGTTACAAAACAAAATTGCTCTGTTGGTATAAATACACACTGACTTGTTTTCCTGAATGATGATGGTTGTTCAGATTTCTGTTCAGTTCTTTCTGTTACTGTTTCTATCTCAGCATTTGGCTAATCTGCTTACAGAATTATCAGAGTTCTTAGTTCAGTATTGTGCTTCCCAAGATTTACACTGTGATTGCATCTCTTTGTTGAAGCTGCTTGGATACTTCTTGGATTCTTTTAAAATCCTTACTGGGATGTGTCTGGAGGTTTTCTGAGATTTACTCTGTGTATTTGGGGGTCCAGGTTATGCAGCAAATTGTACATCAAAGAACCATCCTGTAACGCTGAAACTGAGGAAGTGGTAAATGCTTCATCCCTGGCTGTGTTCAAGGCCAGGTTGGACAGAGCCTTGAGCGACATGGGCCTAGTGTGAGGCATCCCTTCCCATAGCAAAGGGGGTTGAAACTAGATGATCTTAAGGTCCTTTCCAACCCAGACCATTCTATCATTCTATGATTCTTAATATGTTGGGTTTGAAATTAAATATGAAAACTAATTTTGTGTCTTAGAAAAAGACCCTGGAGAGAAGTACTGTTCTTTCTAGTATACGTAAAGGAAACATTGACTAGTACTAAATTCTGCAGTTAAACGATGGCCCTAGAAATGGTCCTGGTTTGCACAGCATTTAGTTGATAATATGAAAATGTAAACTGGGAATTTGTTACAATTTGGTTTGGAGAAAAACGTTGGAGAGCTGGCAGGAAATTTGAAAAGCATAAATTTGCAAGTTTCTTCTTTATGCAAATACAAAACTTATTAAAGCAGAAATGAGGGCATTGCAGAATCTTAAAAGTTATTCAGAACAATTAACTATAGGAAAATTATAACCAATACAGTAATTTACGTTAAAATTTGAATAAGTGTCAGGTAATATTTGAATTATAAGAAATTATTAAATACAGATAGATAGTATCTATGCAAATAAGAAGTAGAGTATATTTAGTCTCACTTCTTATGCTGTTACTTTGGCAGGTGTATGATTTATGACATTGTTAATCCAGTTTTTTGAGTCCTGCAATTCATTTGAAGGACATCTTCCAGCACAAAATGAGCATAAATTTGAGGACTTAGTAAATGGATACTTACATATTCCATTTTTAGATTTTTTTTGTGTAGAAAATAGACTACTTCTTTCTCACATGCTGAGGAGAACCATCTTAAATTTAAGACACTTAATTGAAACAGACGGCCAGTGCTGTTGACGTATAAATGCTTCTGTACACTGCTGAGATGACTGCAATGCAGATAATGCTGATGGTGCTAGCCTTTTCAAAATTTGCATCAGGTTTTCAGCTCCTGTAAGAGGTTTCATTTACTCATAACTTTAGGTGAGGAATAATCATCTGCTGAAGACAATTACAGTGGAAAAGATTGTAGTGGCTGAGAAAATGACCTCATGTGGGGAGGCTGCCAGGGCACTGCATAGCCTTTCTGCTTTCCCAGCGTGTCTGTCTCAGATACAGCTTGCCCCAAGTGACAAATCTTATGGCATAGAGCACTTTCTCAGAAATTAAGACCTGAGTCATTTTCAGACATCATGGTGCATTATTCTCATTCCTTGGAAACTCTTGGATGTTATTATGTTTTGCTTTGCTGTGACATTACTGATATTAGTCTTCCCTGTGGCTTTCTTCCTTCTCCCGAAATGGGACAGTGTCTGCTGTTTTGTTTTACTGTTCAAATTCCAACTATGCCTGCATTTTGCTGCTCCTTTCCCTAAAATGTGGAAGACCTTTCTCTTTTCCCTTAGGGTTTACAGAGCCTCCTGTTAGAGGACTTACACCTCTGCAGGGTTATTGCAACTTCTTAGAGCTCTGTAGCACTTCCCCTCCTCTTCCTTATTCCTATGTAAGTAATCCACATTTTACCTACTTCTTTAACTACATCATCCATTTAAAACATCTGTTTCTTGGCTCCCTGTTAAACTGAATCAAGTTCAAGCTTGTCTTTCTTGCTTTAAGACATGTCATTAGCTCTGTCCCCACTCTGGTTTCTTACTGGGTTACTGCCTCTGTTTAACTCTATTCAAATGTGTCTGTAGTAAAAATTATTTGGTTTACACTTGTCTGCTGTTGACTAGGTGAGATTTCCAGATTTAAAATATATCCTGATTTGTGGAATTTGTAACTCTTGTTGTGTAGAGGTAATTACCGTTTTGAAAACTTAATTGTCGTTGTCCTTCTCAGCCTATTTTGGCTTTTACTGATCTCTCTCCACATCTCCTGTCTCAAGTAAAAACTAGAGTATTTACTTTCTTTTTTCTAGAGTCATTCTGTCTTTTCCATTGCTCTAGAAGTTGCTTGAAGTAAAGGACAAACTTGGAGCATTACCCATAATTATAGAGTCTTTTAAAAGTGCTTTTGTCTTCTGCTGGTGTGATGGGAGGGAAGGTGGGTTCCAGGTGATGTCAGAGACCCAGAAACATTGTTCACAAGAGTTTCTCTGTTGTAATAGCTCACTGTAATGAAAAGTCAGCATGTGTATATCGATTTGAGAAATGTATGCATATTGTCTTGGTGGTCAACTGGATTTTAATTAGAATAATTTTCAGGTGTGTCCACTACATACTTCTGTTTTCATGAGCTGTTCTGTTATGTCTGAAGAATGGTATCAAGTGTTGATAGAGCTTTTGGATGGGGACAGATGCCATTGAGTCATGTTAGGATTCTGGCAATTCATGTGGAAATCTTACAGGCAGGTTTATTTATTCCCTGTGCTGTCTTCCCAAAGATGAATAAAATGCAGAGTATTTAGTACATGGCCTGTGTCAACTGGTAATACTTAAATCTGAGTTCACAATTCACGATTGTTCCAGTTGAGGAAAAGCAGCACCTATGTATTAATGCCTACTAAGTCTTTTATGTTCCTTCACTGGCAGAGTGTTTTTTCTTTTATGGATTTATTGTTGCTGTCTGCCAGGCTAGCCTTCTTTCCATGAGCTGAAAACATTAGGCAAATCTGCGGTGGATTTGCAAATGTAAACTTTTCTATTGCTATGCACCATGGGCCTTGATTTCACTCCATTGATCTTCCTCTCTATATTCTTTTCTGCCCACTCTCACCCTGCTGGGTCATGATTTGCTGTATTTCAGATGCTAAAAGCTTCTAAAGATAGCTTCCCTCCCCTTTTTATTTCTTTAAGCACAAGCTGTTCTGAAAACCTCAGTTGCTTAAATGTCATAATTCTTCATATTTAAAAACCTAAATTTTCTTACCAACTAAACCATTGAATATTTGCACTTAGTAAGCTTTCACAGTCTACTGCAGTGGTTTGAAAGAAACTTCCTATGTAGTTTACTAATGTTAACATACATTAAAATAGTCTTCTAAAATATTCTCTACTCTTTCTAGATTCATCTTAAACTTGACAGAACATGGTTTTCAAAGTTCACAAGCATACTTCCATAATATACTATCTGTTGTGGTGTTTTGGTGTTTGTTTTATTTTTTTTTATTTGGTTATGAGTATGAGGGCTTAGGAATTGGAAGCATTACAGATACGTAGCAAGTTGCAGAATTTATTCTGTCCTACTTCAGTACAGGGTGGGTCAGGAACTGCAGTAAGTGTTTGGGCTTAGGTTTTTTGAAGCAGTGCTGTTTCCTAATTAGTTCTGTTGAGTAGTTATGTCCACATGATCTGTTAAACTATTGCCTCTTCATTGATTGTTTTTGCAGTTGTGAATATCCTCATGCTGTTTGTTTTTCTTGACAGTTTATTCAGCTTCTCATTGCATCACGTGTAGCAAGCATATTAAGCCCAGCTTGAACACCAGCCAGAACTTTTTTTAGTGGAATGATCATTGTTAATCTGCTGATCATTGTTAAGTGCACTGATTTGAAAGTGTAGATCTGCAAGTGTTGGGACATGTGTCTCAGTTCCAAGCAGTAAATGTTTATATACTTCATAGAAATCTGATGCAATATTGGCAACCTTCCTTCACTGGAACCCAGCTGGAGGCATTGTGAATTGTGCAAGCTTTTGTGGTTCAAGTAGAACCACATTCATTTAGAAATGTAACTCAGATGGTTGAATTTATTTTTTTTCAAAGAAAGATTCCCTTTCTGGGCAGCGAAAAGAAAAACTGATTTAGAGCAAATTCACAAACTCATATGGCATCAGTTGTCCTCTGTGAATGTGCAGAAAGTAGTTTGAATGTAAGGATTGCTTTTACTGGGCCATTCTGTCAGCCGTCTGACACATGACAGTATATATCTTTAAAACCTGCAAGTTAGAGCTGTGCAAATAATGATGGGTACTCAGTTCTAAGGATATCCTTTTGAGCTTAAAACACTGTCGTCGATTTCTAGTTGGCATCTGTTGCTTTCTTTCAGCTGTTGATATATTCCAGATTATAAGTTGTTGTGATAGAGTACCAGTCATGATGCACTTACTGGTGCATATTGCTGTGTTCTTGTGTGGAGAATTCTCATGTATACAGAATCATAGAACAGTTTGGGCTGGAAGGGACCTTAAGATCATCTAATTCCAATTCCCTTGCTATAGGCAGGGACACCTTTTACCAGACCAGGTCGCTCAAAGGCCCGTCCGATCTGTCCTTGAACGCTGCCGGGGATGAGGCAGCCATGGATTCTCTGGGCAACCTGTTCCAGTTCTCACTATCCTCCCAGTCAAGAATGTCTAATCTAAATCTGCTCTCTTTCAGTATCAAACCGTTACTCCTTGTCCTATCATTTTACTTTCTGATAAAACGGCCCTTTCCAGCTTTCTTGTAGGTCCCCATTAGGCACTGGAAGGCTGAAATAAGGTCTCTCCTGAGCCTTACCTTCTCCAGGCTGAGCAACTTCTCTTGAAGTTTTCTTTGGTGATAAAGAAGGGGCAGAAAGCAGAAACAGGAGATGTCGCTACGATAGAGGTGACTTTGCAGTCTTCGTATCAGACAATGCATAGGCTTCAATGAATATTTTCACAGAAATCCCACCATAATTCTATTACCTTGGTAGGATATGATTGGTAATTTGCTTTTGCCTAAACAGCCATCCTCTTGCACTCTTCTGGAAAAATGCTGACAAAGTAGTGAGGGCAGAAGCAATAGCTCAAATGGTGTTTGAAGAAGAAATTAAGGTTGTTTCCCTGCATCCTGCATATCTCTGTCATCATGCTTCCCATCCAGTTTACTCTTCTTATTCTTAGCCGTAATCTGGGTTTCTTGGGTTTTTGTTTAAATGGAAATGGTAATAATTTAGTTTTATTTTTATTACATGTAACACATCTATTTTGTAAACTACCAACGGCATGCAAGTTTGTTCCAATGTGTACTTTGTTGCTGCTGATTTGCATCACTGAGTTTTGGTGCTAGCATGTGAAATTACATGGGAATCTAACCTGACAGTAAATGTATGCAGTTACTGAGTAATTGCTAGGAACCCTCCTATCGAGAGTATCTTCAGATTAATCCCTTGAGGATTCCTTTTGTTGCTTGATTAGGGAAGAGCAACAGATTTTTAGCTACGATTTATCGTGAATGTAGAGCCAGAAGGGCTTTCACATGAGAAACAACAGATAGTGTGTTTGAATATGCTGATTTTGTGCATTTGTACAATTTTTTTTGTGATTTTGTACAATCGAACAACTTTTTCTTTAAATATTAGAAGTACTAAGTACAACACAAAACGGACTATTCTTCTATTTGCTACTTCAAAAAAGGCAGTTAGAATTTTAACTTGGAACTCGCTTTCTCTAAAATTGCAGCACATGCTGAATTTTTGCACTCTTTAATATCTGTATTGTGCTTCTAATATGCTACCTTTTCTTGTATAACACGTATCCTGATGTTTGGGAATTTGGAATTTCTTTGTGTTTATGATTTTTCAGGAAAATGAGATAATGATTGAAATAGTTTCAGTAGCCCTTAGGCTTGAAACGATAGTCTGATTAATACTGCTGGTATCTGGAAGCTATTCTTACTGAATCACTGCTCCCTTCTGCAAGTAAAACTAGTGTTTTTCTTTCTGATCCAATAGAAATTAAATGCTTTTATGTATAGTACAAGTTGTAGCATAAATTGGAATTACTGGCTTTTATTTGTATTTTTGGTTTAATGTTATGAGTTCATGTTGATAGTTGATACTGGCTTCCATCACTTCATAATTTTATCAATAAACTTTAAAATATCAAGAATCCAACGTGAAGGTGTTGCAAAGCACAAATGTAATTAGATATTGCTAATAGATGGGGTCTGTTTCCCAGAACAGAGGAAAGCCAAAGATTGCAGTGATAGAATCTTTCTTCTTATCCCTTGTATGTATTATGTATACATGTATATGTATATCATATATAGTATATGATTAAGGTTGAAGTCAAAGTGCTTAAGATAGGGAGCAAAATGTTTAGAATGATTTAAAGTAACAATTGGGTAGTCGGCAGGATTAAAGTTTATTCCTTTATTTTAGATACGACTTTCAAGATTGCTTCATTTTCAGTTAATTAAAGGTATAGTAAATCTCCATGGAGCTAGGATTATTTCTTTCTCACCTGACTCGTAATTCTGATTCAGCTTTAAATAATGTAGAAACAAATTTTAGTGCCAAAAGGAAATTACAGCTATGAGTTATGAGTATGTGTATAAATCTTATTATTTTTATTACAATTTAATAGTTATCTGTAAAGATATATCTCTAAACCCACTTTCACAGTGTGGATTGCTCATCTTGAATTCTGATCTTTTTATTTATTTTTTTTTTTGCTAGAAATGTTCAACAATGTCCATTGTTGAAGTGAAATCCACTGCGTCTTAACAGACTAAGTATTCCATGAATAAGTACTAATCTTAACAGACTAAGTATTCCGTCTTGCACATCTCTCTGTTTCTTCCTAATAAGCACAGTTATGAGTGACCAACTCTTAAGACAAATAGCTGGTTCTGATACTTCTTAAAAAGGCTTGGATTTTTCAAGTGATACTCATCCATGAATACTTAAGAATCTGCCTGAATGTAACTGTTATACTTCAAATATGTATGCATTATTAAAAAAACATGGGAGGAAGAATCCTTTACTGATTAGGATGGCATATATTCCATATGAACCTATTTGCATAATCTAAATTTACATGCCTAGTGGTCCAGGATGGTGTGGTAGGTTTTTTGTCATATGTGTGTGTGTCCCCCTCATCCCCTTGTGGTGTAAACAAATGTCCTTAACATCAAAATAAAAAGTAATTTTTGTTCCCTAGGCAACCTAAATACATTTCCAGTTGATTCATATCCCTTGTTTGTATCTTGTAACACTTTTAAGCAGCATGATTACTCTGAAACCTGGTACTAGATTTTCTGCCATTTTGCATTTTTATCTCCACTTACATATTGCATCATAGCAGTGAGTTTGTTTTTTTTTTATGTTTCCTTCTCAGACATGTCATGGTGGATTGAGGCCAAGAAGTGAATTTTTTTCTTTTGTTCCATGATGTAGCCTGGTGGTCCAAAGGTACTTTGGATATGATTGTCTGATGACAGGCTGTATTATCTGAACAGCTACAAATAATGGCAAATTATGAGGTTATCAAGATGTATCAGTTTGCCGGCTTGTTAGAGAAAAACATTGCTGTGTGGTCATACAGATAACTCCTGTAGTTTGTGTTTTGTGGTAGCATAGGGAAAAATTACCACCGAGTGCTTCCCTCCTTATCCTCTTGTATATTTTTGTCAGGGAACTGAAATATTTTCTGATCTCCAGGATTTTTTATGCACACTGTGACTAATGAATAGCCCTGTCAAGTTAGGGGTTTCTCTTAAAGAATCTGCAGGATCCAGAATGTAACATCTTTTAACTTATTTTTTAAATAGTGTCTAACATATTCTTTTAAAAATCCTCACAACAGCACTGAAATTTGTCTTTATTTTTCCCCAAAGCTAAAATGTAGCATTCTGTTGGGGACAGTTGGAAAAGACATGAGATGCCTCATCCACTGCTGCATTTCCAGTCTTTTGCAGTTAATCCATATGTAGTGATCCTGAGTTAGACAGCTCAGTCTCTGAGAAACAGTTGAGCTTTCCTAGTGATGTGCCTTACAAAACTTAGTTTTCACTGACATGAAAAGAGTTCTGCCAGCTTTCCTAAGATTCATATTCACCACAGTATTTGGTAAATAGCAACTGTGAAATCTAAACATGGGGAAAAACATAAAGAGCAGGATGTTTGGTGTGAAAAAATCCTGTTATTCTTGAAATCTTAAACTGTGATTTGTAGTGTGGTTTTTTTTTGGTTGGTTTACCTTTTTTTTAATATTTTTAGAGTAGAATTTTGTTTCCTTCGAACAGCAGAATGAATGTCAGTAATTAAAATTCCCATTGTCTTCTCTAGGCCTGAAAAGGTTTTTGTTGTCATGGTGACAGTTGAGTGACAACTTCAAAGTGAGTAATTGCTGCTGGGAACTTCATTATGAACACTTACAGTGTTTCAGAAAGGATTTCAGGACGAAATAGGATTTCTCTACTGGGCTATCAAAACATCTTTTTTTTAATCTGGTGGTTTTGTGTAAAGAAATAGTGTCTAGATGACTTTGTTTCAGAAGGTTCTTCTTAAAAGCCATGTGGAATCACTACTAATTGCTTTTTCTTGCCCTGCTCTGATAAGAAGGGCCAAATTCGCAGGAATTGTTAGCTGATTAAGTTGTTTAGAATCTGCAGTACCCTGCAGGTCCTCTGTATTGAGCTGTTTTTGAACACCCTTTTACTTCAGGGGCGTATATGTGTTTCATCCTAGAAAATGCATGTTGGGTGTATGTGCAGTCCATGTATATCGTGTTGTATTTACTGTCTTTGGATGATTTGCAATGTGTTTCTGGTGCTAAGTTTTAATGGATCATTCATGAAAAGAATAGCGTTGGATTATAAAGATTTTCTTATGTGTACAAAAGTTACATAAATTTATTTTTGGAAGGCAGTATGGGAAAAGTCAGTTTAGAGTTATACTTGCTTTTCAGAGCGTAAAAAGTTGCTGTAAATCCCACCAGGGAGTTCTGTATTCTTGATTTTACAGTTTCCACGGTACTTTTACCCCTGTCAATTCCATGATTTTAAGAATGCCAGGGGAAGTAAGATTTACAAGGTATAAGGAGGGTATGTGTAACTTGAGCTTTGCATTAGATAGTACTGCACTAAAGTGTGATTTTGTCTTAAAACACTGCATGCAACAACTATCCAGCTATATGCATCCTTGTTTGCATTTTTCTTCAAATCTAAGATGCTGTCTTAAGTTCTGACATTTTTGTTAGGAAAAATTCCTGACGGTCATTATTATATTTTCACCAGGCTATCTGATTTTGTGTTCTTCTTAACACTGATAAGCACAAATTAATTTCTAGTAGCTCTACTGATGTATCAGCTTTCTGATAATGAGATTTCTCTTGGATTTTAACTCCTTCATTCTGTCCTTGATGGTGCTTCTTAGATTTGTGTGCTTTGATACCTTTATTCTAAAAAGTGGAAGGTGCCCATGACACCAACCAAGGGGGTTGAAACTAGATGATCTTCTAAGTTCCCTTCAATCTAAACCATTCTGTGATTTTAAAAGGCATTGTAATTAATTACAGGAGCACAATACAATCTAAACCCACGTACTGTTCCTAAATATGCAAAAGATAACTAGGTGAATTTTAATACTTGTAATCTTCAGGAAATCTGCCTAACTTCTGATTTGTCTAGAGCCTTAACATGAAAACCTCAAGTATGCACATGTGCTCGCACATGCATACAGTTTTACCTCTGTGTGTGTATATATATGTATTTAAAAGCACAAGTAAATGTATCAATAAATGTATTTGGGTTTTATTTTGTATTTCTTAGCAAAAAGCACAGCGAAAGGGAATAATTTTAATTTTTGTTTGTGGCCACATAATTGTTCAGGAAACCTTGTTAGTCTTACTTTCTGTGGATTCTATCTGGAACAATTGGAGAAGTGAAGGACTACTCCATTTGCAAAGGAAAACTGTTGAGACCATGCAGTGAAATTTTCTTCCGTAAATGTGAATTTGACCTAATTTCTCAGATTTTTCTCAGAGGTGATGAAGTACCTTAGACCTGAAGTGTCATTCTATGCTTGGTCAGCCCTAACAGATTTTGGCTTCATTTGCCAAGGAATAAGGGAACTACAGCTGTTCAAAATACTTTTTGTTTGCTTCTGGTTCAGTTGGTGGCTGGTCACAAAGGGTATTCTCCAGCATCTTGGGGCTGAGGCTAGTTCTGTTCTGTATGTTTATCAATGATCTGGACAAGGGGATTGAGGGTACCCTCAGTAAGTTTGCAGACATCAACCTGGGTGGGAGCATTGATCTGTTTGAGGCTAGGAAGGCTCTGCAGAGAGATCTAGGCAGGCTGAGTTGATGTGCCAAGGCCAATTGTATGAAGTTCAACAAGACTTAGTTCTGGAGCCTGCACTTGGGTCACAATAATCCCATGCAATACTGCAGGCTTGGAGAAGAGTGGCAGGAAAACTGCTTGGTAGAAAAGACTTGGGGGTGTTGGTCAGCAGTCACTGGGCACACTGCTGAGTATGAGCCAGCAGTGTACCCAGGGGGCCAAGAAGGCCAGTGGCATCCTGGCCTGTATCAGGAATCATGTGGCCAGCAGGACTAGTTAAGTAATAATCTCTCTGTGCTTCACACTGTGTTCAGTTTTGGGCTCCTCACTGCAAGGAAGACATGGAGGTGCTGGAGAGTGTGCAGAGAAGGGCAATGAAGCTTGTGAAGGGCATGGAGAACAAGTCTTACGAGGAACAGCGGCAGGAACTGGGATTGTTTTGTCTGGAAAAGAGAAGGCTCAAGGGGGAACTTACCATTCTCTACAACTACCTGAAAGGAGGCTGTAGCGAGGTGGGTTTTGGAGTCTTAGCCAAGTAACAGAACAAGAGGAAATGGCCTCAAGCTGCACCAGGGGACCTTTAGATTTGATTTAGGAAAAAAAATCTCAATTTTGTCAATTGGCAAGCATTGGAACAGGTTGTCCAGGGAAGTGGTTGAGTCACCATCCCAGGAGGTATTTAAAAGCTATATGAATGTGGTGCTTAAGGGCATGGTTTACTGGTGAACTTGGCAGTGCTAGGTTAACAGTTGGACTTGATCTTAAAGGTCTTTTCCAAGCTAAATGATTCTATGAATCTATAAGCTCAGTCAGTATATATGATTTTATAAGCTCAGTAATTTAGAACATATTCTTATGTGAAAAGCAGTGTTTAAAAACGAAGTTGAATGCATTACATTATGTGCACTGAGGCATTTTTTTTACGGCATTGTAAGCTTTAAATATAGTTTCTGTTTTGCAAGAAGACTTCCACTTTATAAGATTACCTCTCTTAACTCATCTGAAGTTCTTAAGTGTGGTTCTTAACATGCCTTTTTACAAAAGAGTTCATAAGAATCCTTTATAGACTGTCAGAAGATAGCATACTGCTTGGAGTCCATTAATCTTAATTCTGCAAGCACTGAGAAATGCAAGCTGTCCATTGAAGCATTTGTAAATTAAGCATGTCTTTAATCAGTTTTATATAGTAGTAGACAAATGACACATCTTTTTTTTTTTCTTAAGTTTCGTCGTGCTTCTGTTTGCCTAATAAGTAATCTAAATATTTTCAGTTAGACTTTCAGGGGATGCCATTGAGAGGTTTGAGCTATGCAAAGGTTATTACTGGACTGCTGTAGAAATCCTTGGAACTTGTGGCATCTGTCACTGCTTAATTTTTTTCTTCATAATGTTAATACTTAATTTTTTTTTCTTCCTTGTTAATCATTTAAATGGTGTTTTGTTTGGTTTAAACTATGTTTTGTACGTTTATGTTTTATTTTCTAACTAGCAAAATTGCTTCTGTTACTATAGTCACAGTGTCCATTATAATTAGTTTATGCTAAGAGACCTTTTGGTGTGATGAGTCATTTCTAGGCATTTTAATTCAAATAACATACAGAGTACTGGTTCAGAAAATACAGTGGATGATTCTAGTTTTGTCTTGACTACAGAGAAGAGAATGCACACAGAAGTTTGTTATTTAAAGAAAAATAAACTGAAGTATGTCAAAGCAAAGTTTCTTTTAATATGGTCAATATATGCATTATGAAACAAAACAGGTTTGTGATCCTGTCAGCAAATGATATGATCTTTGCATTTTGTGTAAAATAACCATATTTCATGATTGAATGTGCTAATAAGAGCCTATATCCCTACCCTCTTCTGTACTCTTCTGTAGGAAATCTGCTTCTTGCCAGTTAAATAATATGATTAGACATTTAGCTACAATAGATTAGATGGACAAAAGCTTACACAAGCCAAGAAAAATTGGCATCTTACATGTTCTGCCTTAATCTGTACTTTGCTATCTGCATTGTGGTAATTCTTGATTTGTGATCAGGAAGTGTTACTATAAAATCAGGTATTTGGGGATGCTTAAGTAAATTAAATAGTTTCAGTTGTAATAAATTTTATTCATGCTTTTTAGAAGTATTAGCTGTTAAAATTTGTTCTTGGAAGCTCCACAATGGAAATTCAGTGATGAGGTAGTACAGCTTTCCCTCTTAGGTCATTCTGTGTTTTCAGTAAGAAGAAAACATTTGTGAACAAAACCAGCTCAATATAGAAAATTGTATTCTGATAGAGATGAAGAAAACAGAAAGGTCAAAAGGGATGCATTTTGAATTTCAGCTGTTTGTTTGTTTGGTTTTTTTAAGCTACAGTATGTCTCTACATTCTGTCTGTCTTGCTTCTAATTCAGAATTTCTATAGTGACCACAGGGGTAAGACAGGCTGGTTGGACTAAAAGTGAAAATCCTGTTTGTTGGTAAATAGTTTAGAGTGTCTGGGAGTGGGAAAGCCTCAAGGAATATGTGTACAGCATTGTTGTAATATTTGGAGATAAGAGTGTCTGAAACTTCTCATTTACAAAATCCGGTGTATACTGGCCCTGAGAAAATTTAAGAAGAAAAGTTTTCTTTGAGTATTGTATAATGGAGATTGCAGTAGAAGTGGTGCCATGAAGACTGAACTGAGAATTCCATTTTAATTATTTCTTGAGAAATCTGCTAATTGATACCATTGAGATTTGTAGAAACAACTGCTGCTGCTAATGCCCCACATTCAGCATTGAGAGTATCTTTCATTTTAAAATGTCTGTACTATTGGGAATCTCATAGGTCCATTAATACTTTGGTTTCGATTCTTGAATTTATGAATATATAGTGATCTTGATTGTAAAAGTTGTATGATTATATAAGAATGTATTATAACATGTTTATAAAATGATTATTATATGTTTTTATGTTAGTTATTGTTTGCAGAAAAGGGCAGGATATTTCTTTGGAGAGCTGGAATTAGCCGTATTTCCAGCTGTAGGCAACGGTTGGGAGCTCAAGGAACAGAAGAGAGCATCTTTGTTGTACAGAATTAGGAAGTAAGGAAAATCCCTGTAGTGCTAATATGACTTCATTGCTGGAATTTGGTTTGCCTGAGGTAAAATCCTGTGAAAAGCCAGTGGCCTGGTCTGTGTATTTTGCAATGCCATGTGCCTGTTGTAGGTTATACACTTTCTTGCTTGACCAGTTCCTCATGTAGTGATTTTAGGTAGTAGTTGGTTTCTGAGCTTTAATGATAATTTTCATGTAATGGAACCAGAACTCTTATGAACTTTTTCTTTTAATTCCTCAATGGCAGCTGCATGTAATTCCTTTTGTCGCCCTGTGCTCATCCTTCCACTTGCATGTGCTGTACCTTATTGCTCCTGCATCCTCACTCTTCTTTGCTCAACTGTTTGCAGTGCAAGGTCGCATAACACAAAGAGCAGATAAAATTAAAAATCTCTAGCTGCCTTGAAGATGTTATGAGAAAATTATGTGGAACACCTAGTTTATAAAATACACGTAATGCTTGTATCAAGTATAGGAAATCTTCAGTAATCTGCAATACAGTTGTTACTGATAAGACTATGTGCAGACAATGTATGTTAGGTGTGCATATTTTAAACATAGGTGAACACTGGTCAAAATACATTTTAAAATAACTTCGTGAAATTTCAGTTGGGAAAATTGTAGCTAGCAGGTCGAGGGAGGTGATTCTGTCCTTTACGCTGATCTGGTAAGACTCCACTTGGAGTACTGTGTCCAGCTCTGGGGCCCACAATATAAGGACATGGACCTGTTGGAGTGAGCCCAGAGGAGGGCCTTGGAGATGACTGAGGGGCTGGAGCACCTCTCCTATGATGACAGCCTGAGGTTGTTCAGCCTGGAGAAGACAAGGCTCCAGGAGAACTTAAAGGAGGCCTTCCAGTACTTAAAGGAGGCCTTCAAGAAAGCTGGAGAGAAACTTTTTACATGAGCATGCTGTGATAGGACAAGGGAGAATGGCTTTAAACTAGAAAGGAGGTCGATTTACTTTACATATTAGGAAGAAGTTCTTTACTGTGAGGGTAGTGAGGCAGTGGCAGAGGCTGTCCAGAGAAGTTGTGGCTGCTCCATCCCTTTCAGTGTTCAAGGCCAGACTGGACAGGGCTTGGAAAAGCCTGGTCTAGTGGAAAGTGTCTCTGCCCTTGGCAGAGGTGTTGGAACTAGATGATCTTTAAGGTTGATTCTGGTATAATTATGTTGGAGTGACATTACTTCCTATATATGCATCCTATTACATTGACTGAATTTTAATAGAATCCAGATAAAAGATGTGAAATGTGTGGACTCCAGCTTATCAGTACACTGATTGTGGAGATGTGCTGGTGCTGTAATTATCTTATGGATTGAGGTAGTTTGATGTCTGCAAAAACTTCTTAACAATTATATAAGGTAATAATGGAAATAATGTAAACTTGATATTTTAAGTGGCCTCTTTATCTATTCTACCAAATACATGGACATACCAATTCTAGAAGCATGTAATGATGTCAGGTTGTGTAAACTGCTAATACAACTTAAAGGACAGTCCCTGAAAAAGCTGTTATTCTTTTGTATTTATTTGTTAATATTCTTATTGATGATTTCATGAAATAAATCCTTAATGTTTGCTCCTCTTTTGATAGGAACCAGTTAGAAAACTGTCATCTTGCATGTGTCTTTGCTACATGCACATGGCATTAGATGAAGTTTCCTTGCTTTCAAAAATAGTTGGTGTTACATGTCATGTATATGGATTTTCTTCTTTATTTCTTTTTTTTCTTTCTTTTTTTCTCTCTTAAGAATCTTCTCTTAACTGTAGATGGAAATATTTTTAAAATTGGACTATGGTCCTTATACTTGCCATGTTGTGGGATAAAAACGGTACACCTGTCTTTTCTCTTCCTCCAGATAAACTTCTTCAGAACACTCTTAAGAAACATAACATGATTCTTGGCCCTGCTGTCAAGGGTATTTTTGTTTGTTTCCTGCAACAGCACTTCAAGACAAGATGCAGGCTGGTGGTCTTACAGTTCACAGCAAAGTACCTGATTGATTTCTTACTTTTGTTGCTCTTCCCTGTAGGGCATCCTGACTAATCAGAAAAAGTGTTGGAACTTCAATCAGTGACATTGCTTATTTTCTTTAAATCATGTTATTTAAAACAAAAATATAACTATTTCCAAGTAGAGCTCTAGTGTGTTTTTTCTTCCCACAGTAACTCTCAATTGTCATTTTCTAATGCATCAACAAAGCAGCTTTTGTGTCTAGTTCTCATGCAGACAAAGTTTGCATTCATATCAATAGCAGTATTTGAGAGTGAGAACAGGTATGTAGGTATGCGAGGAATGTAGGACCAGACATTTCAAGGTGCCAGAAAGTTTAAGCTGCTTTTTCTTAATGTCTCAAGAATACAAGGTCTTACTCTGCAGCCTGTTCATGTCAGAAGAATGTCAAACATGCACATTGTATTTGCAGAATCTGTGAGCTGTCTGAGTTAAATTCAGAGGTATTAAAACTTAAAATCATAGAGTGTAACATGAAGGTCCTAGAATGCTGGATATAAAACAAAGTCTGTGTCATAAAAGATAAGAATAATTAATTTATTTTATTTTTCCTAGAGAGCATCTTCTTATTCAGAAACAGGGCATTTTCCCTCCCTTCACTCTCATTTGGCAGACATTTGCATTACAATGTAGTTATGTCTTTCCAGTGTTGTACTTTGAGATGAATGAATATTGCCACTCATCACTTCTGGAATTTAATCTATTGTATTAGCATCATTAATTTAGATTCTTACATTGTTTTCAAGGAACAGTACTAAGATGAGAGTATGTGGTATCACAAAAGCGAACATAATCTGAGGCATGTTAGCCTGAACTTGATGTTTCAGTGCAGCTGTAAGTTGTACCTGGGTGAGTTAAGTTGATAGCAGTTAGGTGGTAAGTAATTGAGCAGAAAGATTTTGGTTAAGTACTATAGGAAAATTAATCTCAGAGTGAATTTTTTTGGGGGGAGACTTACATCTGGAGATACAAGATCTTGGGTGGCATTGATTAGTTCAGTTTTGAAGAACTGGTCTGGCAATTTAATCTTGCCAAATAATTTTGCCAAACTTGCTTTCTGGATGTTACATTAGTGGTTTAGTGGTGATCTTGGCAGTCCTGGTAATGGTTACACTTGATCTTCAAGGTCTTTTCCAATCTAGTTGATTCTATGATTCTGTTTTTGCCCCAGTGTGTTACCTCACAGCTGTGAAAAAGTACACTAGTATAAAAGGCAACCTTATTCTTCCCACATCCATACGCTTAGTACTTAAAGTGAAAAGGATAACTAATGTAGCCAAAATGTCTTCAGAATTAAGGCGATTTTATATTTGATATAAGTATTCTAAAGGACAAACATCTGTGCATTGGAAGAGATTTGCTGTAAATCCGTAAACAAGCTTGAGAAACAGCAACGTTTCTTGTTGAGCTAGATTTGGAAATTTCAGCCTGTTCTTGCCTCGCAGGTTTAGTGAAATTCTTTAGGAAGGTCAAGTTAGTCCTTTACTTTGTTGAAAAAAAATGCAGCTTTTGCTAGTTTGTTCTTTAGTATCACCCCAGAAGATGCATGTGAGGTCAAGACTCTAATCTGGTAGAAGAAATCTTTTCTATCCTTAAAGTCTTAAATTTTGATAAAATGGTGATTTTACAAAAATAGGATTACTCAATAAGAAATCTGCTTCCAAGCTAGCACCTGAATACTGACCTCCCAAATCCCAGCGTAGTAGTCCCAAAATCGTTAACTTCTTTTATCCTTTCATGATGCAGAAAAGCTTACTCAGTTTTTGTAAATTTAGCCACTTCTTTCTCTTTTCTTGTGGGGGAATCCCATTTCTCTGTAAAGATGCATTTCCAAGTCTTAATCCAGTATCCAAAATAACTGAAATGTCATCACTCAATGAATTTAAATTGTTTCAAATTTATAATGCAAACCTGATTAATATAACCTTGAAGCAGAGTCACTCTGTGAGTCAGCGATGACTTATTTGGCAGAAATCAGTCAATCTGAAGTCTTACTCTTCTGTGCTACTTACAGATTTTTTATTTTTTTTCAAGTGCTGTAATTGCAGTGTCTATTAAGTTATGTTTTAGGATTAAGCATCATTTGTTGGTCACTTTATTAGTATGAAGTAAGTACTGGCAGCAAATGTTCAAAGTTATGATTCGTGACCATAATTAGTTCCAGTAGCTGATTGGGAGACATTAAAACAGAAACTAATCTGAAATTAAGTTTCTGTGTGTTCTGCATAAGAAGAAGGTCCTCAGGAAGAAACAATACAGGGTTTGCCCAGTTACTTACTCATCTTCAAGAGGAGCTGTTCCCTATCTGGAAGTTTTGACTTTCTCTAGTCAGAGAAAGTCCCAGAGAAAGTGAATGTGGCAGTCACAGCTAACCAGCTTTCAAACAACAGGTGTGGAGCTTTTGTTGGAGCTTATTGCTATAAGCTACAGCTTTTTCATAAGCACACCAAATTCATGTGTCAGAATGAGAGACCAAATAAGTAGCTGTACAAATTATTTTATTCTTTGTAACTAATTAGGAAAGCAGATAGGATGCTTGCAAAAGAGTAGCTAGCATATTTTAATCCTGCAAAGTGCAAAGCAAACAAATGTAAGTACCTAAATTAGCTAAAAATTTTTCATGTAGTGTGGCATACTGTCCAAGGAGGTAGAAAGAAATCTTTGCTTTAGTTTCGATGGCTGTAATGGCAGATGTAGTTTTGCAGAGGAGGAGAAGATCACACAAATTCTTGAGAAAATTCTTAACAATGTTGTTGTGTGGTGGTAGTTTGACTGTACTGAGGGGTCAGTGCGCAAAGCAAAACAAACGCACCAAAGAACCCCGAAACTGAAATCTTCTTCTGCAAATAATTAAATAGCTAGATTATACATTTATCTAAGTGTTTTTTAAAACATTGTGCGTGTTCACTAAGTACTAAATTAAAATGCAACTGAAGCACTGAAAGCATGAAAAGGTACTATGCTGCTTGTAATGCTTCTGATCATATGTATCCATATAATAATCATGTTGTGCTTGGGGTTTTTTTTTATTTTAATTTAAAAGTTAGCATTAAATAACCCCCTTTTTACTAGTGCTGGCCTGAGCTTATCTGGAGTGTCTAGCTCTTAGTCTGGCTCTACTCACTCATGTGCTTTGGAGCACTTTATTTTTGATCTTGCTGCATCTGAAGGGCGAACAACTCTTAACTCCCTGAATAGCAAAGGACTGTTTGATATGTATATTTCCAAGAGATGACAGAATCTTCTGTAAGTGGAAAATGCACATTTTTCAAAGGCATTCTGTCATTGTATGTACTGTTAAATAATTACCTAAAGAACAAATATTATTTCGTGCGAAGTTATTTCACCTTCATAGCTGCCAAGTTTCAGTCACATGCTTGTTAGAGCCTTGCTCAGCATTGAAAGGATTTAATGCAGGATCTGAAGAAGTTTTTGGAATTTCTTTCAGTCTCTAATCCTGCCAACACTCCCTTTTCTCACCCCGGGCCTCATCAGCATTGTGAGAGCTTGCCTGCTCCCATATCCTCTCGCTTTGTGGTTGCCCTTGCCTGTGTGTTGGCTACCTGGAGGAAAGCTGCTTGAGTGGTGAGATGTGAACTGGAGAACTCCAGAGTGCTCTGGCCATGTTATTTGACAACAGCAAACAGTGGAGGTGCTGTGAAGTCAGAAAATGAACCAGCATAGAACTGTCCTGCCAGGTCGTTGCCCAGTTTGGGGAGATGGCAAAGAACTAGTCCTTGCATTACAAAGGTGAGAGGTGGGTAATAGTGGCTGGGCATATTTCTCTGATCTTCAGCTAAGTGAACTCTGTCATAGAGTTGTGTAGGCTGTGAAAACCCCATTGATAAAGCAGCAGCAGCAGAAGCAGTGCTGTTGTACCCTTGGAGGTGTTATCTGCACAGGCTTCACTTGGGTGAGAAAGGAGTGTTCCAGTGGGGGCTTCAGCACGGTGGAGCTACAGGACAAGAACCAGACAAAGCAGCCGTAACATGCTGCTCAAGTGGTGCAGGAGGAATGTTGCTGATAGCTCTACTATATATAGCCATGTATTAAGAACTACCTTTTGGCTGCATTTTGCTGCAGCCTTGTGCCCTGAACCAAAGTTAAAGGGCCTGATTTCATCTGGTTTGGCTGTTGCATTTGGCTGTTGACTTCCAGTTGTTGACTTACTGTGAAGGGTGGTAGTTGCTTCATCCTTCCAGTTACTTTGAAAAATAGTAACATACTTTATGTGTTTAAGGAAGTAGTTTTCATCTTTCCTGATGGGATAATGTGGTTTCACATGGAGTCTAATTCAGACCTGATTTTGAAGATGCTGTCCCTGGACAACTGCATGCTAGCTATCCAGTAATGCCTATTGATGTTTGCTGATATAAATGAAACCTCCAAAGCACTTCATAGAAGCCCAACAAAGTAGTTTTAAAAATGTGTTTGCTAGCTAAACCTATTTTTGAGATGAGAAGAGTGAAAATTTGTTTCTTTATACATTTCTTGTGCTATTTTCCTTAGCCATTAGATCTTCATATTGTCATCAGTAGTGTCTACTGTGGGCTTTTTCTGAGCTGGCTGTTTGGGCACTGTTAATGTGTCTACTTAGTGACATTAAGAAAATGCAAATGTTTCTTCTGTGCCGTGTTTGTTTTCAGTACCACTTTTCTCACAGCTGTCTGATTGTATTTTAATCTTTTATTCTCAAACTTTTACCTTCTGGTCATGCAATGTGTTGATTCAAGAAATTCAACTGAGAATGTGATTATATGAGAGATTTGTTAAAGTTTGTTTATTTTTGGTTTACCTACTTAGATATTCAGTATGCTAAACTTAGCATCATTTCTGCCAATAATGTAAATTGTTATTAGCCCATAGCTGCAGGTTATGTTGAGACTTAACATGCTTTGATTACTTAGTAGTGGATTTGAGGGCTGGGAAGGGGACACTGGATGACTGAAGATAGTTGCCTTTGTTCTGCAGAATTCATTCATTGGTTTATGTTGAGCAGAGAAAATTCTGGCATTACACACACTAAAAATGTTCATTTTCAAAACAGATTGCTTGGGTTTCTGCATTTAGTAAAGTAAGCAATATTAAAACCAGAAAAGTTCTAGAGATTGGAATTGTTTATCCAGTGTTGAAATTCTTAATATCCTAATGGGTTTTGTTCGGTTGATTTTGTATAAAGTTCTTCTTAGTAGTGTTATGTATATAGTTTCTCTGCTGGTCTTAGGACTTGGAGCCACTGAGTATTTCTGCATCTCCATAAGGATGAGTGATTTCTTTGAGCAAGTTTGACTAAAGTCATCAATAACTGGTAGGTTTTTTTTTCTGTTGGTGTTTTTGAATTTAAAAGACATTTACAGCTAATTTATAAGCTCTATGTATAATCCAAAAAGGGAATCTTCTGTGTTTGTTTTACAGTTTCAATCCCTAAAATATTAATCTGGAATTAGTTTTAGGCTATGAATTGTATTGGGTTTCTCAGTACACAGTGGGTAACTTCTATGATAGAAACATTTGGGGAAATAACATTTTAGTAAGTTTTTATCCACTTTATAGCTTTGGCCTAAGAACCATTTTATATGGCATGAGGTATGAGTGTGATTAATATACAGTAATTTGTAATAGTGCATGATTAATCTGATTGTTAAATTTTAGTTTAAGAATTACTAGTCTTTGACAGTGGAAATAATTTCTTAAATTTGGCTCTGGGTTGGCCTGGATTTGTATGTGACTTACAGTAGCATTCTGTGAACTGGTGCTAGCATCATGGTTTTCGTATGTGTCAGTATTCCAGTGCTGTGTGTGCTGGGCTTCTTTGGAAAGGAAAGAAACCAGCAGCTTTGTAATTCAAAGCTCTGAAGAGTCTGTTAATTTATACCTGTTGCTGTAGGCAAGATCTTGTGTTACTAGTCTTTTCAAGCAAAAGCTTAATGTTATGTGCCCTTCAGGAGTACTGTAGTCCATTTTATATGAAGATTTGATAAGAAAAAATATTTTACACATGCATTTAAATTTGGAGGAGATGCATCATGTTTTATCCAACATAGTGAATTGAATGAGATTGAGGAAGGAGAAACTCCTTTTAAACTGTGAGGAATCACACAAGCCAAAGGAAATAACTTCATTGCCATTTTTTTTTTTTTTCTTTTTCTGGCTTAAGCTGAGTATGAATAGAGTTTGAAGTGTTCCAGAATCAACCACAAGATAGGCTAAAAGAGTTAGTTAGTTACTAATGAAGGAACTTTTATTAGCATATGTGCCAGTAAACATGAACACCCAACCCACAGGAATAGGTGTGCACTGTGGGGATTGTGGTTTCTTCATATTAAACTGTACTTCAGCAAATATGATACTAATGTCCTTGTTTATTCTTTGTCCTGGTGTCTGAAGGATTATAGTCACTAGCTCAACAGCATTGTGAAGCAGTAGAGGATATGAGTAGGGCTAGAGAGGGACTGAGACAGACCCATGCCCGTTTTGAATGACCTGAACTACAGGAAAGGGGCATTGGTTGAAACGTGTCCTGTAAGATAGGAAGCACACAGCCACAGGAACTCAGGCTATGTAAATTCTCTTCTTTCATGGAATATTTATTAGTAAAATGTAGACTTTGGATTTAATTATTTGGTGATAAAGTTAATTTATAGTGTTATTAAAGGTTGAAGGAAGAAACCAGATTTTAATGTAATGCTATTTTTTCTCCCTACATGATATGGAGTTTTTGCATTATTCTAGTCTATGAAACTTTTGTGTTTGTGTGTGTTTTGATTGCATGGTTGGTTTTGTTTTGTTTTTTTTTTTTCTTTTTTGTTTGGTTGGTTTTTGTTTGGGTTTTTTTTGTCTTTGTGGTAGAAACAGGAATGATACCCAGCCTTATGGTGATAGCACAATTTGGTTTGTGTGACACCTGAAGATGTCTCTAGCACTGCTGCTCAATGCAAGGTCAGTAGGGATGTCAGACAGGGTTGCTCAAGGCTTTCTCTCTCGAGCATCGAAAACCTTGTGGAGACTACACAACATCCCTGGGCAACCTGTTCCAGTATTTTACCATCCTCATGATACATCTTCATATCTTCATGGTGAAAAACCTTCTCCTATATGCAGTCTGAAGCTCTCCTGTTTCAATTTGTGCCTGCTCTCTCTTGTACTCCCATTGTGCACTACTGTGAAGAGACTTCTTGATTACCTCCTTGCAGGAGGCTCCTGGTGGGTCCCCCTGAAGCTGTTCTTTCTCCAGGCTGAGCAAAGCTGGCTCCCTCAGCCTCTCCTCAGCACTCCTGACCGTCTTAGTGCCTCTGTGTTGAATTTGCTTGATTTTGGTGATGCATTTCCAGTACAAGGAGGTTTGAAATCAGGTATTCTAGACTGTAGCCCTGAGAGAGCTTGATAGGTACCAGCTATAATTCTTTAATTCTGTTCTAGCCACATGTGATTTTGTAAGAAAATGGTATTTGATTTAAACTTCATTCCCATGGTATAGGTTGTAGATAAAACATTTCAATTTTAGGGAAAGGGGTAGTGTGTTTCCATATTGTCCAAGGGTGCACCACACAGCAGCCCAGCAAGGTTCTGTCTGCAGTATTGTCCTCTGATAATCACTTTTTTTTACTATGCATTGGAAGTGTGTTTGTCTTAAGAAGCTGAAATCTGCCTTCATCATTAATAAGCCAATGAAGAGAAAGTATTTTGAGGTTATACATCTTACATGGCAGAGGAATGAAGTTTTTTGGAAGCTGTTTTATTTAGTTTTCATAGATGTTGTGTTAAATCGTTTCAGCTTTCTTCACTGTATAGCTTGTTACTTAGATGAAAGCTGAATGCTGGAAAACTTGTCTTTGTTTTCATGTTTTGAACAATGTGGATCATAGTGTCTGTTATTATGTAAGTCTTTGCATCAAAGTAAAATGTGTTCAAATAGGACTGCTGGAAGTGTTCAGTGTCCATTGGGAATTTTAGATGCCATACAGATGAATATCTCTTTTATTTTGAGCAGTTTTGTTATGGCTTAAAAAATTGAGACAAATACTTTTTTTTTTGTGTAAAGCTTCCCATAAGTACTTTTCCCAAAATACTGTGCTTATATGGCAAACCCTGTTGTACAGCTTCCTCACCAAACTCTTTAAATTGCGGTTGATGTTGGAATTTAAGGGTATGCTACTTTTATCCAGGGTGTTTTAATCATATTACTTAGTGATATCATAGAATAATTAGGGTTGGAAAGGACCTTCAGATTATCTAGTTCCAACCGCCTTGCCATGGGCAGGGACTCCTCACCCTAGGCCATGTCACCAAAGGCTCTGTCCAACCTGGCCCTGAACCAGAGATGGAATCATTACTTTCTTTGTTGTGAATGAATTTATTACTTTAGTTTGTGTATCAGATCCAGAAGAAGTAAGTAATGTCACGTGTTGCTCTCTGTATGTTGTTGCCTTGTGGCAGGGTTGGTTTATAGAAGCATTTCATGTCTGACTGTTTTTGCAACTCTTCAACTTTAAGGTGGTTACATTAGGCTTACTTAGTTCTTCTGTGTGAATGGCTTTAGGGCAAATGCTGCTTTATGTGTAGTACAAAATTGAGTAGTGAAAAAGTTAAGTTGCTGCTTTTCTGTCATACCAATGACCTCCCGCAGAAAATTAAATACCTCCATACTTCCCAAAATGTTTGATTAAAAACCCAAACTTTCTTTCTAACCAAGATTCCTTTCTACATGAGCATCTGTCTTCGGAGTTGCTGCATGAGATTGGACTGCTGGGACCATATGTCTCAACCCTTTAATACTATAGGAATCATAGTTATTGCAGAAATATCTGTGCCAGCATTGGACACGAGAGAGGTGTTTGTGTGTGTGTTTTTCCATTTCAAACTTTAAGCTTTGGCTAAGCTCTTCACATGCTACCTGTAAGGAATGTACAATCGATAGAGTCTGCTGTTCACGTTGTGACGTTAGTGATGTTTCATCATCTCTAAAGATTACTTTTGTTAGGTAGTAAAGTTCCAAATTAATTTAGATAGTTTTGAAAGTCCTAGGTTTTATTGTGGAGTTTGATGGAGAATTAAGTGACAATCTTCAAATATTTTAGTGGGAAAGGAACAGTCTTAAGTGAGTTCCAAGCCTGAATTAAAATGATGTGATGTAATAATGTGAGGATTTACCTTTATAATTTTATTTTTCTGTGATTAGAGAATATTTAATTTTCAATTTTGAAGGCAGATACTGTAATTTTCCTAAAACTGCAGAAGTAAGGAAATAGAATCAAATTTCACTTCTCAGGAATGTTCTCTTTTCTTAGGAGTTCCTTGTCTTTAAAACATTAACACAGTTCCTTAATTTCAGGTTACTTGAATGTGTTTTTCGTGAGTTAATAAAAACCTGGTGATACCTCCTGATATGCATCAAAAGGAATTGAGAATAAGCAGATGACTTCAGTCTTTATTACTCATGGAAATCTGTGATGATCCTCTGATGATAATATATTCATTTTTTTATCTATTCTTTTAATGATGAAATATCTCTGTAGTGATTCCGTGGCATTTTTCTTATTAGCTTACCATTGATTTATTAGATCTGTTCTAACAAGGATGTTCATTAAGAACAAAATCTTTCTTGCCAGTATTACTATTGGGTAGTGTAAATTATTTTCAGTAGTTCATTAAGACAGGAAAAAAAAATTGACTTAGTTCCAAAGAAACTTGCAGTTCATTTTTTACCTCATCATTAGTGAGCTAGGTAGAAGGAAGGATGCTATGGGAAAGCATGACTGTCAGTTTACGATCTTATCTGATGTCATGCCAGCTGTCCCCTTAGCTGTCTAAAAGCACAGGTTCTTGTGTTGACTGACTGTAGTCACAGACGTTGCTGCTCAAGATAGCTACAGAATTGTATTCCAACTAAGTAATAAAACCACTTGTGCATTCTCAGGGTGGTAGCCTAAGAAGGATGTGAGATTTGAAAGAATCACTTTCTGATTCTCATGTGGTAGTTTATAGGTTAAAACGCTGTATAAGGGGGTGAAATTTTGACTTTAAGGTCTCCCAGACGCTGATTACAGTGCAGCAAGGATTTTTACTGAAATTCTGAGGAGACACTCTATTATTTTGAAATGGAGATAATGTTTAGTATCTTCAGATGGGGTTTTGTGTGCTTCCAACTTGAAAAGTGGTGCTATTGCTTGTGTAATGCAATTTTTTGGTTTTATTGTCGATTCTTCCAAATTTTATCGTATTACACTGCATTTGTCTTCTAATAACATTATTTGCAGAACTTTGACGGCACTGATTTTGTTGGACTTCTCATTGATACTCTTCTAGCCAATTCTAAAAGCAAGTACCTAAACGATACTCAGAAGGCAATGCTGGAACTATTTTGAAGCTATTGATGTATTTCAGAAATATGTTATGAAATAAATCATAGTATGCCTGGCTGTTTGCCTGTTTGGATACAAGCACTTTCTCCTGTTGGGAGTAACAATTTCCTGGTTGAACAGCAGTTCTTCACTGTATGAGTTCAACTTTTATACCAGCAACTTCCCTTAGAAGGGTGGATGCTCCTGCATAACTATCATCAATGGGGAGTTCAACATAAAGGTGTTCACGCTTATCTAAGTCTTGCAGATAAGTGTAAAAACATCAGCCTGTATGGAAAATAAATACTCTAGAAAAGGCTTATAATAATTTATAGGACAGCCTTTCCAACGACAACATGAATTTTTCTTGCAGCTATAGATTTGTTAATGTGATGTACGTTCATTTTAGTAGTTGATTTGTACCTTTCAACGTCATCTACATGGGCATGTGAATTACTCTAGAGGCAATCTATAAACTTGTTCGACTTCAAATGAGAGGTCATCAGCATCAGTCATGTCCAAAAGTTAATTATTAAAACTTGGCTTTGACCTGAATACGAAATGAAATGAAATGGAAGAAAAAAAAAAGGGGAGAAAAAACCACAACCCCCTGAATAGGTGAAGTTGTGTTAAAGTCATGTTAGTTAGTTCTGCAAAAGGATCCATGCAGTTAAAAATGACTGCCTATGTCAATTGCACTATAGGAATGGAGACTAGATTGTAATTGTGTAGTTTTCCTGTGCTTATATCACTTAAATTTCATCATATAGTAGGTCAGGTTACTGCAGGCAAAGGATAGGCAACGTAAAATTTGCAGACTTGCTTAATCAACACCTGAGAAATGTTTTAGGATGCAGTCTGGTGGTGAGCAGAAAAGTGTTATCGTAAAATATAGTTGTCGGTTTGTGCACTCCCATCCACCCAGGAGGAGTAATTATCCACTTTGTAAGGTTATCTGGTTCCACCCCCTGAACCTAAGGCCAACTTTAAAAGTCGCATTAGGTGCTCAAACAGTGTGCTTTCACGTGTGGCTAATGTTAGCCAGATAACACTGTTCACATCTTAAAGGTCTTAAGTCTTTCTAAACTGCTATAGCACATCGGTCTTAAAAGCAGCGGGTGACTGCCAACACTTCACGTTTGTAAATGTTGTGTTATGCATGCTGTGAAATGGTAGAATTTGTCTTGTAATATCTAATGAGAAAGAACTGGTGTTTGAACTGTGACTCTGTTATGAAAAGTCTGAGTCTTACCTATTACAAACCAAGAGCAATCCTTGGAAAATGATGTTCTGTAATTTTGAAATTCAGAAGTACTTTTAAATGGTCTATAGTATAAATTTAATAATGATGGTAGTGGTAGATGCTAGTGAATGTAAATTTTATGTGAATTTTTGATGTTTTCATTCTTGCTTTGCCTTGGTGGCTAAGTTGATTAATAATTATACAAAATCAGAGTAATGCAAAACTGTTAAAATGAAAAGATGATTAGTATGGGAAATGGCATGACTTATCACACAGAAAATTCGTAGCTTTACTAGAAAAGTTAGCTTGGCATTTCACATACATGGTGGTGTACCAATGCAAGTTATACAGTGTTCAAAATTCACATGGTGAAGCATCATAAGCCTTTCCCAGTTTTGTTTTCTCTAGTGGGAGATTAAAAAAAAAAAGGGGCAGGAAGAGTAAAGCAGCACATTGTGTCCTTTTATTAAGGCTCATTTATTGTGCCTGTTAAAAATGGTAGATTTCTGGACAATAGAAATACATTCAGCAGTTGCTATTTAGAGGAACTATCGAGAGGCTTGTTTGTCTGATTTGTCTGGAGAACAACTGGACTGTTTTTTCTTAGTTTGTGCTTGGAAAGGAAGGAGAGCTTTCATAGCAACAAGTTTACTAGGTCCCCACCACTGGAGATATTATTGTAATTATTTTTGTGTAATCAGATATTACTGTGAAGCAGATATTTAATGGATATGAAACCAACAAAAACCAACCATAATCTTCATCTCTAAGTCTAATATTACCGTTTCTTTTGTTCTGATCAAAAAGAGGTGCTACTGATAGTCTGAGAATATGTCTATTTAAATATTGGGAAGGCTTCAAAGGTATTTTAAGATTTAAATTATATTCAAAGAGAAGGATGGAGGGAGCAGCAGAAAATGACCGAACAGAATGGTTTAGGTTGGAAAGAAACTCTGGAGCCCATCTGACCCAGCCGCTCCTGTTCAGAGCTAGGCCAACTTCAAGTTAGAACCAACTTACAAAGTTCCATTCAGTTGCTCAAGGCCTTACCTGGCCATGTTTCAGATCTTTTCCAAGGATGGAGGTTCCACTGTCTTGCTAGGCAACCTCTTCCAGTGTTTGAGTGCTCTCATTGTAGACAAAAGTCTCCCTGCTATCTAATTCCTTGTTGCATAGATTGTTTTAAATAGTATTGCTTATTTTTAATGAATCCTATGACGCAAAACACTTAAACTCTCACTTTTCAAATTCAAATAAACCACTATGTGTCTGCAACACTAACTGTTAGTGGCAATGGTTTGATTTCTGTCTTCCCAGTCAAGTCCTAAGTATTGAAGCTGAAGATTTGCAGAAAGTTTTGGTTTTGTATGCCTTCTCCTCTGGGAATCACCGTGTGCATTTTATGTAGTAAAGAAATTATCCTTCTGTTTCACTGCTCTTACTATTCAAAGTGCAAAGCTTGTCCCAAAATGCAGTTGTTCAGATATTTAAGAAATGTTTACTTTCCAGCGGTAACTTTTATTATTGGCAAGTAAAATTTAGTCTGTTAGTAATGGACTTGCTCTTTAATTCCAGCAAGAGGACTAATTCACCTTTGGAAGGCTCGGTGAATTTATTTCATGGGAAATAATAAAGCATTTGTAAAAGTGCTAGTGTGGTATAATGGGTAACTTAATTTTCCTGAAGAACCTGTGACTTCTGGAATATAATCCCTTTTCTTAGTTTTAACTGAAGAGTGAGTTGTTAAAACTAGAAGCCTTCAGATGAGAGCTTGTTGACAGTTTGTTTGCCTCTAGAGAATAAAGCTGACAAGGTACTTTCTTTTTTAAAGCTAACAGTGTATCTGCATTTTAGTTAGTACTCCTAGCCTAAATATCAGAGGTTAAATAGACTTCTTCAGTCCTGATTTGAAAGGAAAGACTTTCAGTTAAAACAGGACTGTGCGATAAATGTTATTTTTATGCTTATGTATTATTTTCTTTGAAAACATCTTAAAGTTTCTGCTTGTTTCTTTGGATTTATACCCAAAATTAGAATATGAACTCACATAAAAATGCTTCTTTAGAAAACAATACTCCTCGGTCCTTTTGTGAGGAAAAGATGATGGTTGCTTTGTACATGTTACACTGCAGGCTTAATGGAAATACTTTCTCCTGTTCTTGGATTTCAGAGGAAAACTGAAGAGTTAGAAACTGCAGAGGAGCATCATTAACCCACCTCTGTAGCAGAGGTCAGTTCACACCAGCCTATGGAGTGAATGCTGTTGCTGGTGCTGTGGGATAGTTTATGAAGTAATATCTGTTTCACTGTTTTTAGTGGCTGTAGGGTTAGGATTTTTGCAATAGATGAGGCTGGAAAATGTCCTTTTGGTGTAATATAAGTTGTCACAGCTTTCAGTTTATTGTTGAAAATACTCATTTTATTGGTCCCTTATATACAACATCTTGTAAAAAGGCATATTGGAAAAAGGGGTGTAAAGTTTATAACACAGAAACCATCCTCTGCCATTCATGGTGTCAGTGGGACTTTATGTGAGCAATTTGTGGCTTGGTTTGTGGTTTGTTCGATTTTCTGGTGAGTTTGTTTGTTTGTTTTGGGGAGAGTGTTTTTAGAGGTGCGTTTGTTTGTTGCTTTACGTGGTTGCTTTTGGTGGTGTTTTGCTAGGTTGTGTTTGGTATTTTTAAATCAAGGCATGTTCTGAACTATTTACATTTGAATGTTATGGCTGCATGAGCTATTTGATTTTTAGCTGTCCTTTACTGAAAGAGTGTTATTGCTTTGGAATTTCATTACTTTGAAACCCCAAACTATTTTTCTATCTTATTCTATTCCTGGAGGAAATCCTGCAGTGCTGGACAGTTAAACCCAAATCCACTTTACAATGAAAAGAAAAAAAAAAAAAAAAAAAAAGATGAAATGTTCATTTTTGGCTCTTTGAGGTCTTACTATGTCTGTTTTCTGAATATACTCACTAATAATCTTCTGCATTTGATTGAGTTCTAGTTTTGGATGTTGTTTACCTAACTACTGTGAACTAAACCCATAAAAAATCAGAACCTTAAATAAGTGAGCTCTTGGTTCATTACCTTGTATAATTCTAAGTCCCCTTAACTGCATGTCAGCCACAAGCTTTCTAATTCTAACCAAAGGAAGAACTTCAGTTTCTTATTTCTTTAAAATCTGTGATTTTTATAGGTTTTTGTAGATGTTTCTTTCCACAGGCCTGCATAATAAAGGGCTTATGACGTATGAGAATCTAGAAATTTTCTTGTGTTTTCTATACAATAAATTGAAATGATTGACTTTGGAGAGGAGGGAAGGCTATCAGTTTATCTTGAAAAAACCTTTCTTCACTCTCTATTTTTGCGTTATATGAGTACAGTTACACAGATACAATAATTGTCTCTAATGGCTAGCAGTATTTCAATGAGCATTGCAAAACATCCAGATAGTACTCTGAATGGGCAGGTGATGGAAAATCCAGACTCTAATTAAACTCAGATGAAATATTAAATTATGTTGTTCTATATTTGACATGCAACTGAATGGTCAAGGTTATATGAACCTCTATATTGAGGTGTAAGGAAAATAACATTGAAGAAATACAATACCAGAGGAAAAAAGAAACAATCATGCAACAAATGGCTTCTACAAAATCTGTCAGTGGTCTTATTAAATATTACAAATTGTGTAAAATGTCAAGCCACATTTTTAATTATTTTACTAGTTCTATTCTGTGGCATTTAAAGAAGAACAAATCAGTAATTTATATGGTGTAATTTCTGCATTATGTTTAAATAATTTTCTAACTGTCAGGTGTAGATAATCATAAATTCAACTGTGTCTGCCTAAGGATTGCAACTAGCTTACTTTTAAAACATTTCCCTGTTTAATAGTGAAATGGTACAGTGTGTCATTGGCAATGTCAACAGGAATGAAGGAAGGAGCTGAAAACATTTCTGAAAAGTACATCAGAGATATGCTTCATTTCTGGAGTAGCAGCCACAAAGCTTCAGTGTAAAAAGTTCTTCCTTTTAGAGATCATAGATCTATTTTACCGTATTTAGCAATGTTAATTTCCTTTTTCTTTTTTTTTTTCTTTTTTTTTTTTTTTTTTCCATTTCAGCCATAATCAGCAGACCACATCATTTAGACATCCTGTGACAGGACAGGTTTCTCCAGAAAATATTGAATTTATTTTGCGAGAAGAGTAAGTAGTTTTACCTGCCGTAGTTTAGTAGTTTGACAGTTCTTCCTTTTGTAGAAAAAATGTCATTGATATGGTTTATGCTTTAAAATTTACTTCTCACTGTGATGTTTTTTGATTTTAGCACTGTTCCATGTTAGGGCTTGGGAGAAAATCTTTACCAAATCTTAAAAAAAAACCAAAACCAAATAACCCCCAATAAGCAAGCAAAAAAGACAATATAAATAGGATGCTTCATCAATGCTGATTTAGCCTTATAGAAATATCAGAAATACAGAGCATAAACATAAAGTGTCTTTAGAACAAACTGGTAGGTTTGTACTGAAATTGAAATGCACAAAATATTACTTGTTTCCACTGTAATTCCATGGTTTTCTTATGTTTTAGATTTTCTGTGTTCCCTATCTTGGGCTGGTATTTATGAAAAAAAAAAATTATTAGGTTTTTTCCATTTATTCTAGAGAAATGGAAGAACATCCATGGCTTTCCAGCAAGTTTTATCTTGATTGTCTGATTAAAAAAAAAGAAAAACAAAGAAGAAATGCATGTGTTCAAAGTGGTGTATCTGGGCATTTTGTTGGTTTGTTTCTGTCACTCCTTGACTACCCCTGTTATCCTTGCTGCATGCTAGATTACTCCTGTAATCCCTTCTGTAATGGGATGACTGGATATCTTCCCTAGATGGAGTCTAGGAGAAAATTCTACATTACTTCTAAAACCACTCCAAAGGACAAGAGGAATGGAACAGCACCATAGCTTTTCCTTTTCCAGGCCAACCTTCCAACCCTGTTTAAGCAGCCTCCAGCCCTTCATGTGTCGCAGAGTCTGGCATCAGCCTGTAATAGCCTGGATTGGTGGTTTGTATGGCTGACCATACAATTCTTAATGCTTTCTATTTCAAATCATGTCACATCTGATTTGCTTTGCATTTAATTTTAAGCATTGTGAATTCAAGAAAAAGGAGGCCTGGAGAAGGGACATGCAAGACTTCAAAGAGACCGAGGCTTTTTGTCAATGCCTTCTCTTGGGGACTTGAAGAGGAAAGAAGTGGAGCATGACTGTGTAGGTCTCTGCTCAGAGGATCTGGTACAGCCTTGAGAAGTGCTTTTCAGATGGTTTAAAAACCAAACCAACCAAACAAAACCAACAATAGTAACAAAACCCCAACAAAAAACCAACTGGACAACTGCCCTTCCCCAAGCCCAAAGCAAGTCCAAAGGCCAGTGCTGTTAAGGCGCCTGCTGAGAACCTGCATGATATAGGATATTGAACACATTTTGTAGTGTATGAGGAGGCCTTTGCACAAAGCCTGAGGGACAGCTACTGAGCCATGTAACCCCAGCGGTTACATGGTATGCGGGTGCCTTGGTGTTCGGAGGGGTTTAGCTCATGACAGGTATCCAAAGGAGCTGCTCCAATTCGTTTAGTGAGGAGAAAAGGTATCTTGGAATGGAGCAAATCCATTCCAAGATACATTGTCTCGAAGATCCATTGTCTCGAAGACAGTCTGGACAACAGCCACTGTGCATCTGTGTTCAAACTTCCACCTCTTAATTGATTTTTTTAATTAATCTGTTGTAGAGATCCAATCAAATTTAATACAAAGAAGATTTGTACATGTGTAAGGAAAAACAGGTGTTTGGCTAGAACTCGTTTGAGTGCCTCTCTGACTTAGTCACACTTCCCTAGGCTGTTTCTGCTTTTGTAATCATAGTAGCAGATAAAATATTACAAGTTGAACTGAAGGAACAACTTGCTGGTGATGACGTAGAATCATAGAATAGTTAGAGTTGGAAAGAACCCCAAGATCATCTAGTTCTAGCCCCCCTGTCATGGGCACGGACACCTCACACTAACCATGCCACCCAAGGCTCTGTCCAACCTGGCCTTGAACACCGCCAGGGATGGAGCATTCACAGCTTCCTTGGGCGACCCATTCCAGTGCATCACCACCCTTACATTAAAGAACTTCCTCATATCCAATCTAAACTTCCCCTGTTTAAGTTTCAACCCATTACTCCTTGTCCTATCACTACAGTCCCTAATGAAGAGTCCCTCCCCAGCATCCCTATAGTCCCCTTCAGATCCTAGAAGGTTGCTATGAGGTCTCCACACAGCCTTCTCTTCTCCAGGCTGAACAGCCCCCACTTTGTCATCCTATCTTCATATGGGAGGTGCTCCAGTCCCCTGATCATCCGCATGGCCCTCCTCTGGAGTTGCTCCAATGGTTCCATGTCCTTTTTATGTTGAGGACACCGGAACTGTACACAATACTCCAAGTGAGGCCTCATGAGAGCAGAGGGGCAGGATCACTTCCTTCGATCTCCTGGTCACGCTCCTTTTGATGCAGCCCAGTCACATGGTTTTAGTGACTTTTTGTGTATGTTAGAATTTTATTTTTTTTAAGAGAAATTAAGGTGTTTATTTGGAGGGCAGTCAGATGGATGGGCATAACTTGTCATCTCTAGACTTCAGTTACTCATACTGAGATGGTATCAAAAGCAGGAAAAATCTTCCAATGTAATAAGATTGCTAGAGAGAGGTGGTTTTGTTCTAAAAGAAGAGAGAATGGGTGAAAGGATATAGAGAGGAGTACGTGTATAGTGCCTACTCAGGAGACAGTCACTGGAAGAACATTTTTCTAAGCTTTATTATTGGCCTGAAGTACATACAGAGTGTTTTTAAAATTAGATGGGTTTAATGTATCAGTTAAAATGGTTTTAAAGATGTCATTTTCAAGTGTGTGGGATGCTCTGGTTTCCTAAGTTTTCTACTGCTTCTATGCGACAGTGTGGGTTTTACACCAGTGCTGTTCATCACGGTCATATCTGAGTTCCTGTCAGATGACACTGTTTACATATGTGGTTGTCTGTTGAAATCAAAAGAGCTATTAGCACCTCCCTGTCTTTAGGCCCAGGAGTTCTAATGGGGCTATGCCATGTTTTCATCTGTTCATTTCTCTCAGGCATCAGGGATTTGTATGGAATTTATGGTGGTGTATGTTTGTATGGAATGTGTATTAGTTCGGAATCAGTGTTGCAGATCATAACTTGTGATGAAATGACTTTCACAAGCAGAACACAGTTGGAAGGATAGTCTCTGGATTTACATGGTCTGTGGAAACTTTTCATCGTGGGATCCTTTTGGCCAAGAGTATTTGATCAAGAATCCTCTCCGATTTCATAAAAGGCAATTTGTTCTTCAGTGCTGTTGCGATACTACAGGTTGATTCTAGTTTGCGATTAGTGACAAATGCAGGAGTGGTCACCAGATACTGATACTGACTGTGAGTTAGTTGGGGAGGTGGCGGGGTGAAGTGAGTGGCGTAAGCACAAACATGTTCAGGCTGCAACCAACTTATCTATTGAAAGGACACATTTAACATCAGAAAAGTAATTTACAGTAATCTAGAAATGACGAATGTGTGGACTGCTCTGGCCATTTCTTATCCAGGAAGCAATCTTCTGCCCAAAAGATTTGAAAAGAAATTTTGGAAAATGATATCAATAAATGGTGTAATTTCAGCTTGATTATGAGTCAATTGTGAGCCAGATGCCCTTGCCTCAGTTGATCAAATGATAATTGGATACTTTCAGTAGAAGGCTATGACTGTATTTCGCTAGTGTTTTTCCTAAGGCATTTCCCTTTTTAAATAATATCACATCCATTCTGCTTTTATAGCCAAAATCTGATTTCCTCAGCTCCATTGTAACTGGAGGATAAAACCAAAGAATATTGCCTGGAATCTATAACTTGAATTGCCTTATCTTTTGCCCTGTGGAGAAGGACTTGGGGGTGTTTGTTGATGAGAAAATGAACATGAGCCAGCTTCAGTGTATGCTCGCAGCCCAGGTGGCCAATAGTATCCTGGGCTGCATCAAAAGAAGAGTGACCAGCAGGTCGAAGGAGGTTATCCTACCCCTCTACTCTGCTCTCCTGAGACCTCACTTGGAGTATTGTGCGCAGTTCTGGTGTCCTCAACATAAAAAGGACATGGAACTATTGGAACAAGTCCAGAGGCGGGCCACGTAGATGATCGGGGGACTGGAGCACCTCCTATCTGAAGATAGGATGAGAAAGTTGGAGCTGTTCAGGTGATCTTAAGGTCCTTTCTAACCCAAACCATTCTATGATTCTATGATAAGGCTGCTGGGCAGGTGTTAGATTTACTTTAACCACATTGTTACATGTGTATTCCTTTGAAAAGTCTATGATGCAATTACTTAAGTTAGGTGTATGTAATGTTTGCATTTCTTCTCTTTTTATTTAAGTAACAGTTCTTTAATAATTGTATACCAAAAAGAAGCAACAGGCAGTTATAGCCATGTATCAAATTGTACCTGTTGATAAATACTAGTAGTTGTGTATTAGAAGCTTTACCATATATCTGTAATAGTAGATTTGCAAATAAGAAGATAGCACTTTAAAGTTAAAAAAGGTAAGACTTAATCATAAATGTAGAAAAATAGGGAAAAAAAGATTTTGTGCTTAATCCAATGCGAGTTATCCTCTTTTTGCTTGTTTTTCGTGCAGCTGCTAAAGCCTGTGTGTCACCTCTGTGGAGAGAGCTGTCTTATTTTGTCTATTGCATTTGGTTACTATAGCAGCAAAAATATCAGGTGGAGAGAATGGAGGAAACTCAAACAACCCCCCAAATAAATATCTGCCATGTTTACATGTATAGAAACAGTAGGACAGATTTTTTTTTTTTATCTAGCCGAATAGTAAATTTGCTAGAATTAAAATTAGATTGACATGATTTTTTTGAGTCATATGTGGTTCTAACAAAATAAACTTGTTAAGTTGCTGGTATGAATGTGAATCTTCTAAGTCGACTAATCTTTATGATCTTTCAGAGAAAAGGAGCATGTTCTGTCGTATTTTGTTTTCAGTATGTGCTACTGGTGTATTAATTTTTTTGTTGTCATTGGTCAGTGTTTGTTGTAATAAGCTACATATTGGCCATGTAATTATTTTAGATGGTAGCCTCACTAGCGCTGTTTAAGTAGAGCAGGATGTTGCTTGACAGGAGGTACAATATAAAGTGTTATTTTCAAGTATTTTAAAAATATTTATAACGAAGTGGAGCTCTGAATATACATACTGCAATTTGCATATGTATATGCACACCCTTGGGGGAGGCAGTAAACAAACTATCCTGCAAATAGGCAAAAAACATAACTATGACAAAGACAGAATGGGCTGTTGGATTAGAGATGTTATCAAACATCTTTGGTAATGGTGATTTAACAAATGTTTCTGAATGCAGAGAAATAACACTATAGTCACTTATGTTTAAAGATGAATCTGTAAATACTATCAGAACAGTGTTAACTCCATTAACATCCTGGGATATTTCAGGTAATATTATTCTGCATATATTTATTTGCTTTCAAAACCAAAGTGACAATATTAATTAGCTATTAAGAGACTTGAATCCTTGAGTTTTGTTATGTTTTGATTTCATGCAACCAACCTATTTTATCCTCGAAACAGCATATATAAATAATTAAATTAATTTTCATTATTGTTTAGGGTTTTCTGTTACATATCATGTACTGAGAGTTTGGATCTCAAGTGTTGGCTGCCAGAAATGTTTTGTAGGAGAATAATAATGTGTTTTCTCTTTCAATGGACTTGTTGTCTCTTTTGCTGGCTGTTTGAGTTCTTCTGCATGGCAACAACCTCACATTTTATAAAAAACATTTTTTCCCATGTGAATTTGAAGTTTGTCATTAATCTTGTTGCTACTAGACAAGGACAGCTTGATTTACTGGCAGTGATCACTTTCAGTAGCAACTAGAAGAGAGATTGCTTAAATGTCAACATTACAAATGCTAGGAAATTTTGAGTTTATTTTTCTGTATTTCATTATGATTTTTTTGATAATGATGGTCTTGTTTAAACACATGAAGCTTATCTTCCTCTTCAGTGCTAATTTTTTTACTATTTTTCTTTAGCTGCAGTATTTTAACCTACTGTGTAACAGTATCTTTTGGAATAATGAAAATCTGTTCCATCAGAGTTGAACTTGTAGATTAAAACCATTCATCTGGGGTTATTTTTCTTCCCATATTAATTCCTATATAAATAATTTATTGGAAAAAATAATTCAAATTTGTTGAAACTTTAATGTTATTGTTCTTTTTTGTCTTCTCCTGAGGCAGTTGGTTCTCTCTGAAATAGCTCCTGTGTAAAAGGAAGAAGAATTATTTGACCCGAATATCTATTGTCTGGAAAGTCTACAGATTTTCTGGACGTGTATTAAATCCTCTCTCCTCTTCCCCCACTACTTTCTTTCCTCCCTTCTTGTCACAGTGAGTATCTGGACAGTATCGTGTGACTGTCCTACGGAACAAAACTCAATAGTTTGTGGTGTGGCCATTGTAAAGAATATAAACCTTAAGGAAAGAAATTTTGTGTCTTCTAAGGCCAAACCTGTTCCTTGGTTATGCTTTGTTTTCATAGGCTTGCTACTCATTTCTAGCGGCCTTATTAATGATATCAATCTAATGCTTTTGATTGATCTTGAAACAGTATAGAAGTCTCTGTCACATCCCTGTTAGTGTTCTTCCCTTACTGAAATTCCTACTCTTAGTTTAGTTGCCTTGAGCAGGGAAATTGAGTTTTTTTGATGAGTAAATATTAAGAAAAGTCAAATAAGATGGAGGCATGTTGCAAGTCTGCATTTTCTATCTGTTTTAAAAGTTTATAAAGTGGAAAGGGAACAAGTGAAAACAGTCAAAAGCATATAATAAAATTGGTTGATCAACAAGAAATAGCTTAGGCTGCATTAGATATGGGAAGTGTCTTAATCTGCCCTTTGCTGAAACTGGATATTCCTAAAGCTGATTGAACACTGAAGTAGGAGACTTGGTCTATGGAAGGTTAGGCAAATTGACTCAAACTGATGTAATGAAGCTCTTGTTCATTGAAGGCTGGCCAGGGACTTTAGGGGCTTGCCGTAGCTTGTTCTCATATTTTGGGCTGGGTCTTATGTATAGAAGTTAGAAAGAAGGGATTCATGCCAGACAAGGGAGGCATAAAGGAAATGGATCAAAGTTGTGTTATTTCCTTGCAAGCTTAATTGAAACTTTGTGGTCACAAATGGAAAGATGTGCTTTCCCTGACACCAAATCAACTGTAAAAGCTTTTGGGCAGACAATTGTTCGGGTTGTAACTGAGGAAGAGCAATGATGGCAAACACCTTGTCCTCAGCTAAACCTTATGTTGAGCTACCGCAATCACGAGTTCTTCTTCTCTGTTCTTATGAGTGGCAACTGCTCACAATTACTCTGTATGAAATGGTTTGGGTGACTTGCTGAAATAGGAAAAGGAAAACATCATCTGTTCTTAGTAGTTCGATTTGTTTTGTTTTTCTGATGTGACTGTATTGCTATTTGTTCCTTAAGTACAATTGGCTAAGCTATGGTGTTATTGATTGTTGAAAATATCACCTGTGGGTTTAATTGACAAGTTGATGTCAAGCTTGGCTGCTGAGGCTTCTCTTCACAACCTGCATGTGGGATTCCACAAGATTTTGTAGTTCTGTTTATCCCCATTTTGGCATATGGGCATTTTTTCTGAATTCTTACACATTGAACAGATACTTTTGGTAGGATTAATCTCATCTATGCTTTAAATGGGTATCTGCATCTGAGCTAGTGTCTTAAATCTTAGTATGACTCAGAAGTTATTTCTTTCCGATAACACCTGCTATTAATTTTGCCATTTCATTTAAAATGTGTTTTAATAATTCATTTTTCAGTATGAATCATATGTTGGGCAGATTTAAAGATCTAACATGAAGTTAGTGAAAGATCTAACAGTAGGCTAGTCTGATATTAACTAAAAAGTCTGTTATTGCAAAGTGGTGACTCCTGTTTTTCCCTCCCCAGTACTGGCTCTTTCACATGTTTGCAGCCAAAACTTTAAAATTGGCAAAATTTAGTTTCTCTGCATTAGCCTTATCTTCTGAGAGTGGTCTTTCTTGTATCATGATTCTCTGTTAGATTTGGCAGGTTTCTTCTTCCAGATACATAGAAAAATGCCAGTCATCAAATCGCACTGTCAGCATCTGCTTGAAAAAATACTGAAATCAAAATAATAGGGGTGGTGCGAAGGAAGTTGTGGATGCATGGGAAATGTTTGAGTAGCCTGTCATTCATTTGCTCACTGTGATTCTTAAATATGAAAAGGCAGAGATGACTGTTTGAAACAATGTGCTTTTGATTATCTGGTTTTGTTTGTTTTCTAGACAGAATTCATCTATGTCCAAGCAACAGATAAACCAAAGACCTTCAAGCATGGTCAGTGAAACGTCCACTGCAGTAACTACATCTGCTGTTGATACAAAACCTGTCTCTAAGGTAAAGGAAAAATACTGTTGTTTCAGCTTTGTGAATAGAACTTAAGTCACTTTAATCCAGTAATATTAATTTTAATAAGGCTATGGTCTTAGCCTGGGAGTCTAATAACTTACCACAAAGAAGAGGTGTAGGAGCACTCTATATCCACATGGTAGTGTTGAATGATAATTTGAAAAATGGTGATTACTGTGAGGCTTCTTAAGAACAGAAGTAAGTATATGTAATACTTGTATTCCAGCAAGTCTTTTGACAGTCTGGTGTATATGGCAAAAAGTTCTGCAGAATAATAGGAATTATAATTTGCAGTTATTACTTTTCCATGAAATCTTGCTGCTGTTTCTCTTTTTAGTAACAGCTTGAATCCCTTTCTCCCATCACTGTATTGCACAAACAGTGCGGACACCAATTTCATACATAGAATGTTTAATAATAGAAAAATCCATTATTTATCATTACAGAGGGCCTGTGTTTATTACTGCACAAACTGTAATCAAGTGCTATACTTGGAGTGTCAGCAACTATCTTAACACTTCTTCGACTTTGCAGTAAGTTACAGTACAGTAAGAATAGGAGGGGGCTGAATACTGGAAGAATTAGCAGAAATAAGATAGATTTCTTAACTTTGCCTGCAGTTTTTAAAATTCACAGTTTTGCTTTGTTTTGTTTTTTTTTTTAATGCAGTAGTGCAAAGCCTGTTAAGTTTTTAGTTGAAGATGGGATTTGCCAAATTGGCTGCAAAGATATTTTTGTTGAGTTGGAATCACTTAAAATCTTTTTCTAATGTTTTGATATGCTTGGGTGAATATTGGAGAAGAATAAAACAATTCTGTGAAAAGCTAAAAAAAAAAAAAATTAAAAATATTTAAAATATTTTAAATTTTAAAAGTTTAATTTTAACATCAAATTTGTTAATGTTTAATTGTATTATTAAATTTATTTAATTTTAATATAATATTTAAATAATTTTAATATTAGTACTAAAAATGAAATATTTAAATTAAAAAAAAATTTTTTTTTTTAGATCTGAAGTGTGTAGGTTATTGAATCAACACAAAGATTGTCATGTGTCAAATCTCAAGAAGATATTTATCTTTAATGGGCTAGATGAAGTTATCACTGAAAACAGTAAGCTTAGTAGTTTACCCAAATAACTTGATCCATTTCTTTTTGATTTTCTAGCAGTTGAACTTACCAAAGTACTTGGGACTCAGGCACTTGTATTTGCTGTACTTATCCTCCTTATTCTCTTTTTTTTTTCTCTAAAAAAAGAAACCCCAAAAACATAAAACCAGCCTACAAAGCAGAATGTTTTTTTCACTCTTAAAATCAGCAAACTTAGTGAGGACCTGATACCTTACTTTCACCTGTGGTTTTCTCCATTGTCACACTTCTGCCAAAAAGCGTGCATTCTCTGTCACCTGCAGCGCTTCTTCCCTTTGTCAGCATATTTGCGCTGATACAATCAGGCTTTGCAAAGCAGTGAGATCAGAAATGGTGATTGGATAAAACTTACAGGGTCACCCACATGCTAAAGGCTAGTTCACTGGAGATACCGGAACTGCACAGCTAAAGGAGATGGAGAGCTAATGTCTGTCTTATACATGCTTTGTTTCATCACTGCATGCATTTCCAGGCTTGAAATCACTCCTGTTGTTCTGTAGAGCTGGAAGATCTGTTAAATTCCTAACGCAAAATTAACTGAACTGGCAATGAGAACAAAGGCTATAAAGTGAATAACCTATGTCCTCCATTTTGAGTTTGATTCTTGGCACATTGAGAGTACATTTTAAGATGCTTTTTTCTATTTCTAAATGTTTTCTTCTGTAAATTTTTTAATCATTCTTTCAAAGACTGAGTTCCCAGATTCACACTTGAGAGCAATTTCAAAGCCAGAGACACATTCTGTTTGTTATGGCAAATGTTTCTAGCTACCTGTAGGTAATTATTATCCTTTATTAAATGCTTTCAGAATTTTGCCCTGCAAATGCCATCACAAAACTGGGAAGGTATAGTGTTGAAATTCTAGCCAAATTCAAACTGATTTTTATGTAGAGCTATGCACATTGAAGTAGTGCCAAATCAGAAAATGCAGGAAGAGGTATGTGGCTGTCCACTTGATTCTTCTGCAGAAAGTTGACAGCTAAGAATTACTCCATTTAGGGTGGAGCATGAAGGTAAGCTGCCAACTGTACAGCAGATTTGTCATTCTTAGTTTAAGATGAAAGGGATAAAGATGTCTGGCTTGCTTGTTACAGTGTTCAAAGTCTGAATTTGGATTTAATAATACTTCTGAAATAAATGTTTTTGTGGAAAGAGAAATTAATGTGTTCTGTCAAAGTGTCATTGTCCCATGTACAACAAAAAGAGAATGTTGGAAAGAACAAAAAGAAAAAAGTCAAAACAAGGGTTATACTTACCAAAATGTCATGTTTCATTTATGTGCATACAAATATACAAGACTTCATTCTGTAAGACAGCTGAAATGGGCTGTTTTGCAGAAATGCACATAGATTCTTGGGGTGAGCTTCACCGTTTCGATGCTGACACTGAATAAGTTGTCTGCAGACTTTATACCAATGTAGTCTACCCTTCGTTTTGAAATTTGAGGAGTTGAGGGAATAAAAAGCAGGGCAGGCTGATAAACCACAACTGTTGTCTGTCCCAAAGACCTACTTGTTCATTTCCAATTCAATTACATTATTAACTATGTTTAAAACCATTTATATAGATTACAGATGAAGGATATGTAGAAATAAAGATGTATTTCAGTTTGAGAGTAAGGTACATTTGGAATTTAGTCTGCTAAAGCATCTGGTCGTCTGAATGGAAACTTGTAAATGTTACTGTGCTATGCAGTACTTTGGTAAAGTTGGAAACATAGAGGGAAGCAGTGTAATGCATTTATTATTAGATACGTTGATATGCTGGAGGGAAGGAATGCCATCCAGAGGGACCTTGACATGCTTGTGAGGTGGGCTGATGCCAACCTGATGAAGTTTAACCATGCCAAGTGCAAGGTCCTACACCTAGGTCGGGGCAGTCCCAGGCACAGCTACAGAAGTGTTAGAACAAGTGCAGAGGAGAGCCACGAGGATGATCAGGGGACTGGAGCATCTTCTCTATAGAGATAGGATGAGAAAGTTGTGTCTGTTCAGCCTGGAGAAGGCTGCGTGGAGACCTCATAGCAGCCTTCCAGTATCTGAAGGGGGCCTGTCAGGATGCTGGGGAGGGACTCTTCATTAGGGACAAGAGGTAATGGGTTCAAACTTAAACAGAGGAAGTTTAGGTTGGATATAAGAAAGAAATTCTTTACTGTAAGGGTGGTGATGCACTGGAATGGGTTGCCCAGGGAAGTTGTGAATGGTCCATTTCTGGTGGTGTTCAAGGCCAGATTTGACGTAGCCTTGAGTGGCATGGTTTAGTGGGAGGTGTCCCTTCCCATGGCAGGGGGTTGGAACTAGATGATCTTGGGAGCCTTTCCAACCCTAACTATTCTATGATTCTACATTTTGAGAGTGTGTTTTGGGTGGATTCTGTGTAAGAGAAGCAGTTGAATTGTCAACGGTGCTAATTGTTGCAAGTGTTTTTCCAAAGTGAGCTGGTGAGGATTGCAAGTCAAAAAAGAATGGATTTAGCAGTTGGGAGAAACAGGCAATGGTGCCAGCTCTGCGGTGGTGCCATCTCTTTGTGGCTGTCTGAAGCTGGAGTGTAGAACGGAGAGTTTAGTTCAGGGCCACTGTAGTGAATACTCATTATCAAGAGCAGAAATTTCTGAGAATTTCAGTTTTAGCTATGTGAAAATAAGGGATTTTTTACTAGTTTTCTTAGAGATACTAGAAGAATTCATGAGTTCCTTCATCAGTGAAGCACTGAGATTATTTTCAATGGAAGAGATTATGATTTAAAAAAGTGGGTGTCTTGTCGGCTGGTTTTTGGTGTTGTGTTTTTTTTAATTCCATGTAGGTTGCAAGTTAAGTGTTCTCTTATGTGTACATATTTGCGTATTTTTACCAAGATGCAGTCTTCCTTTTTGCTATTTAGAAAATCTGTTCCGAAGGGAAGGCTGTCTACTTTTAGGTTTTGTGGGGTTTTATTTACTGTCTGGTTTAGAAAAAACCAATAAATTCCATTTTATAATTCAGTTATTAACTTCCTTCTTCACCTTGAAATTATTATAAAGAAGAAGATGAAGCAGTGATGAAAAGGGGTTTGAAAATTTTGGCTCTTGACATTTTGGGCTTTTTACAAAAACTTCTGAGTCATTCACGAACAAGCCAGCATAACACATGTACTGAAGTCAAAAGCAACTTCTTTGTCTTCAGTGACACAGGCAGCTGCTCTGACCTGCATTTTCAAAACACATGGCAATGATTTCAGAATATTTAAAATTAGGAAAAAGCTACGGAAGTACAGACGAATAGTTCTAATAATCTACATTTTCTTTTAAACTATCCTTTTATTCTAGCAAGGTGTAACATTCAGTATCTGTTACACTGTCTTATTCCATAGCATAATGAAAGGGTTAATACTACAGTATCATAGAATAGTTAGGGGAGGAAAGGCTCCCAAGATCATACAGTTCCAATTCCCCTGCCATGAGCAGAGACACCTCCCACTAAACCATGCCACTCAAGTCTCTGTCCAGGCTGGCCTTGAACACCAACAGCAATGGATCATTCACAACTTCCCCGGCCAACCCATTCCAGTGCCTCACCACCCTTACAGTAAAGAATTTCTTTCTTATATCCAACCTAAACTTCCTCTGTTTAAGTTTGAACCCATTACCACTTGTCCTATCACTACAGTCCATAATGAAGAGTCCCTCTGCAGCATCCTGACAGGCCCTCTGCAGATACTGGAAGGCTGCTATGAGGTCTTCACACAGCCTTCTCTTCTCCAGGCTGAACAGCCCCAACTTTCTCAGCCTATCTTCATAAGAGAGGTGCTCCAGTCCCATGATCATCCTCATGGCCCTCCTCTGGACTTGTTCCAACAGTTCCATGTCCTTTTTATG
>JANRGW010013848.1:0-46979 GCA_024733675.1 Psilopsiagon aymara
GCTATCACCATCATGCTTGCACTGTCAGTAAACCCAAAGCACAAGAGCCGGTTTGCGTTCTTGACGGGTGTCAGGGCCTAGCGCACCGAGCGCTTCCGTCGGTGCGCCCGCAGCCCCTTCCCCGGCCCCCGGGAGGGCTCGTCCTTCCCACAAGGGCCTCCTGCCGCGGTGAAGCCGCCCGTCCTGAGTGGCAGGGGCTGGCACGCAGCGATGGAAGCTTTCTGCCTAAAATCCGCAGGGATTTCTTTGCCTTGTAACTTCCATCGGTTCATCCGAGTCCTTTCTACCGAAATAGAGCTATCATCGTGGACTTGTGTGGTTCTCATAGAATCACGGAATGGTTTTTGTTGGAAGGAACTTTAAGGCTCATTTACTTCCAACCCCCTGCCGGGGGGGCACCTTCCACCAGACGAGGTTGCTCAAAGCCCCCATCCAACCCGGCCTTGAACGCTGCCAGGGATGGGGCAGCCACAGCTTCTCTGGGTGACCTGTGCCAGTGTCTCGCCACCCTCCTTGTGGAGAACCTAATGATAGTTTTGGACCTCTTAATTTGATCCTGATCAATGCATAGCTGCTGGCAATAGTATTATTTCCAAGTACAACTTACAGATGATTCAGCAAGACATGAAAGACAGGAATGGTGGCAAAAAGCTTAATAATTTGTTATTACCATGGAAGACATGGTCTTCTATTCAGTTATAAAACATTAGACTGATGAGATGATTATTGATGAATACTCCTTTGTCTGTAAAGGGAAGTGGAGGAAAATGTTTGCATTCCTTAACTACGTTTTTCATGGGAGGTTTTGTATTTGAACAGGAACATAATGCTAGATAGAGTGCCATAAAATCAACAAAGGTGGCTCTCACCAAGTGTCTGAAAGGTCAAAATAACAAAGAGAAGGAGCTAAAACAATTCCTCCTTGAAGAGTACCTGTTTCATGCTTCCTGATCTGTTTTTTTGTGTAAGCTGTATGTATCTGTACTCAAGTAAATATTGGCAGGTATCCAAAATGATTGTGGAAGCTTATGCTGCTATCAGAGCAGGATTTTTTGCAAGAAGGCAGGTACTGTATTTGCTGTACAGAACAACGGGGATGCCAAGACATTGGGTAATTCAGCTGGTCGTGGCCTCTGCTGAAGTGGATTGTGACAGTGATGACTTAGCTGTTCTGAAAAAGTAGGTTCTGATGGACTTGTCTTTTCCTCAAGGAAAAGGGTTTCTCTGGTGGCTATTTCCTCAGTAGTAGTCACAAAAGAAACCCTGGCTCCCAGCTAGGGATCCTGCCTGTTTTGGGAGCCAGGAGAGGGAAGAGAGATAAGATTAGATATTTCCTAATGTCTAATGAACTCTACCCTCTTTCAGTTTGAAGCCATTCCGTCTTGTTTTATCCCTACATGCCTCCATAAAATGTCCCTCTCCAGGTTTCTTGCAGGCCCCCTTTAGGTACTAGGAGGGTGCTGAAAGGTCCCTGCAGATCCTTCTCCAGGCTGAAAAACCCCAACTCCCTCAGCCTGTCTCCATAGGAGAGGTGCTCCAACCCTCTGAGCATCTGCATGGCCTCCTCTGTACCTGCTGGAGCAGGTCCATGTCCCTGTCCCCAGAGCTGAATGCAAGGCTGCAGGTGGGCTCTCAGGAGAGCAGTTGAAAGGGAGAATCCTTCCCTCCACCCACTGGTCATGCTGTTGGTGGTGCGGCCCTCATACAGTTGGCTTTCTGGGCTGCACGTTGTTGCAAGTGCACGTTGCTGGGTCGTATGGACCATCTCATCCATCAACACCCTCAAGTCCTTCTTGGCTGCTCTCAATCCAGTCTCCCTCAGCCTGTATTTGTGCCTGGGATTATGCCCATCCAGGTGCAGGACATTGTATTTGAAAGGCTATTAAACACTATGTAAATTCTAGCAGTATAAAGTCTTGAGTTATCTCTGATTATCTGGTAAAAACATCTTGACAATTCCTGTGCAGTGCTGTTGCCATGCAGTGTAGAACATACATGGCATTTATTTTTGCTTCTGCATGCTTTCTGAATTCTCCTGTTCTCAGATACTTTTCTAGTGCATTTCTCTGAGTATAGAACCTGACATAGTAGCTCATCAATATGTTGGGTACATAGAATCATAGAATAGTAGGGGTGGAAAGGACCTTAATAACATGCAGTTCCACCCCCTCTGCAGGACAGGGACAACTCACACTAAACTCTGTCACCCAAGGCTCTGTTCAACCCCGCCTTGAAAACTACCCGGGATGGAGCATTCACAACTTCCTTGGGTAACCCATTCCAGTGTTTCACCACCCTCTTGTACATTCAGTTTCTTTTTTTATGCAAATGTGTGCTTATATGAAATTCTGTATAATATTTTCTGACTTTAACTAAAAAACCTCCTAATTATTAGGTGCTTCTGAATATATAGATATGGTAGTTGTTAGTATATTATCATATTTGTAGATAAAATGTCCACTGCATTTGTTTCTTCAAAAGTAGATGCCTGTAACTTTCTCAGGCTGATGCTTTGGGTTGTGTTATTGTAGTTGAGCTGAATATACTAATTCTTAGTAAGTTCTCTAACACGGTTTGTGGGTTTTTGTGAGCAGCTTCCAATTGAAGATTTGTGCAGCCTGACGTCTCAGTCGCTAGCTGTTACGCTGGCGGCTGCAGTGCCAGAATCCACAGAGGATGTCCTTCTGAAAGGATTCGCAGTACTGGGGATGGAGGATGAAAAAATTGAAACAGCACAGCAGGTAGGTGATGCTGAAGAGCTTTCGAGGTGCAGTAATCTTCTTCAGAGTTTGTGAGTTTCTGTGTCTCTTGCCTAACTTTTTGTGGGTTTGTTAAATATTTGGGGATGTTTTCAAGTTGATTAGAGGAAAAATCCTTAACTCTTAGCTCTTAAGTGATAGATACTTTTCCCATTTTGAGTGGAGTCTTTTGTGAGAGTAAAACACCCCTTCCATAAGGTGGTGTTGCTCATAATATGAAAGAATGTTGTGCCCTCTCCCTCCTGTTCTAACGTGACAGGAAATTGATTAAATTCAGTCTTTTCTATTTTAATTTAGCAAGGGAATAGAACATAATGTTTCAGTTTGAAGTAACCTAAACCAAAGAGTTATAGTTTGTTTCCTTGATTAATAATTAAGTTCTGAAACAGCTCTTATTTTTAACAGAAGCTCATCTTAATTTTATAGATCTGATTTTATTTTTAATTGACTTCATGTGATGTCTGTATTTTTCACACCATAAAATCTCTTCTAGTTCTTCTCCTGGTTTGCTCAGGTACAAACACAGATGGATCAAGATGAAGGTGCCAAGTACAGGTACGTGTTCTTCCTCAGTTCCTTTCACTGTAAGCAGTTAAAACCTTGAAGGCTTAATCTCGTCCATATAATGTTAGCACACATTTGGGTTCAGCTGGCAGGGAATAGGGGAATATGTTGTAACAGCTGAAGCTTTCTAAGGCAATGTGCCCCACTCCCCACCTGAAGGCTATTGTCCTTGAGGCAGAGAAGTCAAAAGTGATGCAGATTTCCTTCTGAACTGCCCCATATAATAAAACAGATTTATATTGGTTTGGCTTATAGACAGGGCTGTAGACAAGAGCAATCTAGGAGCTTTCATATGCCTTTTCAACTACTGCTACTGCTACTGAAATGGAATCCTCTGAGGGCAAGGCTGTGTAAGCAGGTGTGGTCAGTAGTCATTTCTGCTCCTGCCATTTGGTTCCACAGTGGCTGTGATTCTATATCTGCATTCCCTGCATTCCTTGGCACTTTGCTCAACTCTGATTTTGAGACTTGGTATTCTGAGCTGTTTTCGTCAAACTGACTTTTCTGTTAGGCTCAGAAGAATCCTTTCCCACTGACTTGCACAGTTACTCCTCAGGAGTCTCAAGTACAGCTGAATGGCTTAACCAAAGCTGCTGATGGCTTTTATGGAAGCTGGCTTGTGCTTTGAGACTTTACAAACTTGCCCTTAGCCACAAAGAGATGCTGCTGTATTCCCCTCTTCTGTTTTAATCTGCTTTTCTTTGGTCTGTTTCCTTTTCTCTTACTCTGACATTTAAGGACGTGATGTTTCTTAAAAGCAGAGGTTTAGGCATGATCATATCATTAACCTAAAGTGCACCCTTCCATTTTGTCAGTTGACATGTTCGTAATAGCACACAAAGGTACTTAAGTGTGCCACGGATGCGGAATGCTTTGTAGGGTGGTCAATATGTGATTGTTTGCAGGAGGCCAGAGGAACAGGAGGAAAATTAGTAACTTCTTTTCCTGTTGTACACTAAAGGGTTGCACATGACTACAGAGAACTGTGATTTTTACTTGATGCTTTGTATGTGGTAAAATGGAACTCTGAAGTTTTAGCTGACATCCAAGAGTAATTAATTTAAATGATATTTTGGTCAAGCTGAATGGTTGGCATGTATTTAGTGATCATTTAGACTTTCTATCTGCGTTGAGCCTTAGACAAACTGGGTGACATTAGATACTGGATCTGTTTCATTTAAACCTCTTTCAGTCCTCATAGCAAGTTTTAAATCCTCTGGATAATTTCAGCTACTTTAGGAAAATAGAAGTGTTTTCTAAATGGAAACTGAAAATTATATAGAAGAGGAGACCCAAATTAACACCACTGTTGGAAGCAAAGCAGGCAGAATTTGGCTGATGACAGTAGTCAGCAGTAGTCACTGTGTTTGTGCTGTCTATTTAGACAGTCCTCATGTGCTCTAGACTAGCTGTGGTGCATGCTGCTGCTTTCCGGGTAGGCTTGATATAAGGAATGTCGGGGAAATGGAGTTACTGTGTTGGCTGTTCCAAACCCTATAGCTCTGTTATTTCTGCGGGTCATGAAGCATCTGCTTATTGTGCACTCTCGCTTTATGTGTGTGGTCTTTTACTCCTAGAGAGGGAAAGGTAGTTGTAGTTCCTTATAGGCAGCTGGATTTACAAATAGAGAAAGTGAATTTTTACTACTGCTACTTCTTGATTCTCTTTTTCCAGACAGATGAGGGATTACTTGTCTGGCTTTCAGGAACAGTGTGATGCTATCTTGAACGATGTGAATAGTGCCCTTCAGCACTTGGAGTCACTGCAAAAACAGTATCTTTTTGTCTCCACGAAGACAGGAACGCTGCATGAGGCATGTGAACAGCTTTTGAAAGAGCAGGTAATCTTTGATGGGTAGATTACTGGAAACTTCTAAGATACCGTAGATTAAATTTGCTTGGTTTCAGGCTAGGAAAAATTGTGAGCTGTGGTGACAATCCCTCTGTTTGCTTTGGACCTCATTTTTTGTGAGTTTCATCTGCAGCTAGGCTGTCAGGCTCTGTATAGTAAAATGTTGACTATGTGTTGATACACGTTGTAATCAAGAAGGATACCCAGTTAGGTGAGCTTTTTTAACTGATGCCTGACAAGGGCAGACTTTGAGATTAATAATTCATATCAAGTACAGGAGTATTTTGAGATGATTATTGCAAGAAGAAAGATCTAAATTACAAGCTTCTTTCCCAGACACTTTCTTTTTCCTCATAAACTGCTCCAACAGTGATATAATAAACATGCCTTTTTAGTATGACTGGATAAGGGAGAACTTCTTAAGACTCCAATCCTGAAATACAGGATTTCTACAGTTCTCTACTACTAATGAAAGCACTGCTGTTTTTATGCAGTATTACGTGTGGAATGCTGACCAACATGTCAAAAATGTTTGGTTTTAAATACACTATTGAGAGTAATGTGTCATTCTATGGTAGGAGAGAGCAAGATAACACTGCTGTGTTCTGCATCTTTTGTTGCACTTATTTAGTTTCAGGTTACCTAGAGCTAGTTAACGCTGATGTGTGCTGACAGCTGAAAGGGAGGCTTAGTAATATATATATTTATATGCATATATATATTTTAACTACTTGCTAGGTTGCTAATTTTCTTTTATTTATTGTTTTTTAATAGTCAGAACTAGTTGACCTGGCTGAAAATATCCAGCAGAAACTTTCTTATTTTAATGAGCTGGAAAACATCAACACAGTAAGTATTGTTTCACTGTTAATACTATCAGAAAATGAAGGTCTACCCATCTTTTGAAGTTTGTCACCAACACTGAGTTACTTGGGTTCCTTACTACAATGCTTTTTCTTGTTTTCCAAAGAAACTGAATTCCCCTACGCTGTCCGTGAACAGTGAAGGATTCATTCCCATGCTGGCTAAGCTTGATGATTGTATTGCATATATTTCATCGCATGTAAGTGATTCTGTGTTGGTTTTGATTTAATTTTAATAGCTTCAAAACTATGTATTCATACTATTTTTGTGCTGTTCCCTCCCTCCACCCCCCAAAATGTCCTGTCTGCCAAGTACAGTAAGAAAGCAATGATGATGGTTTATAAACTTTATATTTACTGAATATATTTAACATTCTGCTAATTTTTGTAAACTACTACATTTCTAGCCATTAAAAAGAGTATTTTAAGTATTGATTTTTTTTTTAACTCTTATTGTTCATAATTAAGGTGGATTTTTTATTTCTTTCAGCCGAATTTTAAAGATTATCCTGTGTATTTGATAAAGTTTAAACAATGCCTTTCTAAAGCTATGCACCTTATCAAGACTTACACTGTGAATACACTGCAGAACCTCACAAGCCAGTTAATGAAACGGGTAAGGTGAATCAGTACGTGGTAACTCGAGCTGTCCTGAAATGTCTGTTGTAACACTATACAGTTTTCTTCTCTTTTTATTTCCTGGAGGCTGGGAGGTGCCAGCAGTTTTGTTTGAAAACAGGTCAGTCCTTTTGCACAGTGTGTGTGCAGATTGGCCAAGTTCCAACTAAATCTGCCAGAGAACTAGTTATCCGAAAGATTTTAAAATAGTAGTAATTAAAAAGTCCTGGAAATTGAAGATGGAGAAGTGGGTGATGAGGGAGGTAGACAGTAACCTCTGAAGGCCAGAGGTGGATAAATGACTGTTAGGGAGGCAGCAACCAGCAGGCTAGAGAACATGCTTTCCTGAACCAGTTTGTGCACAGTAGCTCTGAATGAACTCTAATGAATCAGCTCTAATGCATATTGCTATCTCTATTGCCAAATGGGAGGCTGCACAAGAGAAAGATGGGTACTGTGGTATCTGTTTTGGAGTTGTGTAGCTGGAGAAAGAGAGAAAGGTTGCAGGGAGTACTTAAAGAAAGTATGTAAGAGCTGGGTGTCGTAGGTTGAAAACTGTTAAAGCACAAGTCTAACTTGCAACATGAGTCAGTATTATATTCCAGTAAGTATTTTTGGGTGTTCTTGGTCATCTAAATATTTTTGAAAGGTTTGTGTGGCTGCAGAGAATAGCTGTGACAGGTTCCTACCGGTTATGGTGGTATCTTTTGGTTAGTTTTAAAGTGTTGACAGAGAAGTTAGAGAGTCACAGGGGAGAGTTAGGTGCTTTACTCACTTCAGTGTGGTTTAGGCATAAAGGTACGTAGGGAAGTTTTTTGGTTTCATTAAAATGTTAGTAATCTCGTGCTGCAGTATTTTGGCAGAGGAGAAAGGAGAGGGAAATGGCTCTTTCTACCCACTTATTTTTCTCAAGTTAGTTGTTCTATGCCTCATGCTCAGTCCTGTTACAGGCAAACTTGTGAGGAATAACCAGTGAAATATAAAGATGCCAGAATTGAGAAATGAAAGACATAAAAGAAGGGGACTTTAGACAGTCTTATTGGAAACTTGCTAAGGATACTGCTGGAGTAAAGATCCTTGTTAAATGGCTGAAACAATTTTAATGTTTGGTACAAGACTAAAGAAAGCAACATAGTAGGGTTTGATGCCAATGGATATTGATGACTAAGCTGAATTCAAGCAGAATTGAACGTCTCTCATAATAAGCACATCTACAGAAAGAAGTGATTCGAATTGCTGCTTTGCAGTTTTAAGCCAGGAAGGAGACCTCTCTTAGGATTCAGATGACCTCTTTCCCATCTACGTGGGGATTTTGTGAATGTTTTGCACATTTCTCCAAAACATCTAATGTCTGCTTTCTGACATGAAAGCAAACATTAGATCTAGAAGTGCAGTGGCGTACTAATGGTCTTTAGTTGTGGTCAAGCGTTGAGATTTCCTATTGCAACACAACAAGAAGTCTTGTCAGGACTGGAAAGGGACTGATGAGATCTTCATGTTGTTTGTTAGTTCTCACAAGTGAGTATTTGGGGATTTGATCTGTGTTTGTAGAAAGATGATCGGAATGTTCAAATGGATGAGAATGGGTGGGAAGGCTGAAGAGTTTTCCTGTCCCCACCTTGTTTCAGGGGAAGGATATCTGCTTTTCACTCTGTCATCGATGGGGATAAAAGGAAAAAAGCCTGGTGGCTAAATGTGCTCTGCTTTTTTAGTGCTTTGTCTGAAGTCCAAGGGGTCTGCCTGATGAAGCTTGGGAACCCCAGGAGCAACTGCCTCAAAACTTGACATTCCAGTTGAAGCTTGAATGCAAGCTGAAACTTAGCTTCTCCATACTGGCACTCACTTTTACTGGCATGTACTGGGTTGGGTTTTTTTTTTCTATTTTAGTACCACAGATTAAGGAGCCACAATCTGTGGCGGATGCAAAGAAAAATTGTCTCTAATGAAGAATCATAGAATGGTTAGGGTTGGAAATGACCTTAAGATCATCTAGTTCCAACCCCCTGCCATGGGCAGGGATACCTCACATTAGACCATGTTGACCAAGGCTCTGTCCAGCCTGGCCTTGAATATCATAATTATTGAAAATGTTACTTTTGCTGCAGACTGTCGGTTGAAACTTCTGTTTGGGGTTTTTATTCTTCCATCTGGCTTCATCAGAGTTCTGAAACAAGAAAGCTTTTCTAGGTAGAAAATGGCAAAGTGCTGTTCTACTGTCAGTAGAAGCATAAAGAGCCAATGCCCTGTTTTCGAGCCTATTATTTCAGCCATTAACTATTAGAAGCCAAATACAGTATTTTCCTTTTTGACTGATTACTCATCTCTTCTTTCAGGATCCTTCAGCTGTGCCAAATTCTGACAATGCCTTCACTCTGTTTTATGTAAAGTTCAGAGCAGCTGCTCCCAAAGTCAGAGTAAGTAGGATGGTAACTAATTGTTGAAAAGGAAGCTATGAAAATGGGGTTTGAATTGATTAGTAGTGTGAATGCAAGGACTGCATACTGTGCAAGTGTGAATGTCCAAAGACTGCATATTGTGTCTGTAGGAAAAATACTGAAAACTGTTTTCCAATTAGTAGGAAAATTGTTTACTGATAATACTTTTTTTTTGTTCATTGTGTAGACACTTATTGAGCAAGTAGAGCAAAGATCTGAAAAAATGCCAGAGTGAGTATGTCTACACAGTTCTTTTTCCACAATTCCAAGTTTTGAAAATCTTTAATTTTGTTTAAGTACTGTTTAACACATCATTTGCTTAAAAGGAAGTTTCAGAAATTGAAATTATTACCCTAAGATAGGGTGTTAGTATGAATTTTATGTTTAATAGAAAATGAGCTTTGGGATGCAGTTACTGTTTTAATGTCTTGTCTAGGTATCAGCAAGTTCTCAATGAAATCCATCAATGTTACCTTGACCAGAGGGAGCTTTTGCTTGGTCCGAGTATTGCTAGCACTGTTACAGAATTAACCAGTCAGAACAACAGAGATCATTGTGCTCTGGTAGGTAAAGTAGTTGTGTATTGTGGGGTTTTTGTTATGTTTTAATCTCCCCCTCCCCCAAGTAAAATGTACTTATTTAATAGTTGTTTACACGCAGAATTGTCACTTTTGTTTGTGGTTTTGGATCATTAAAATTTCACTAATATTTTCAATTATTCTGTAAAAACTCTGCTACCAGCCTCACAAAGGGGGGTTTGTGGGAGCGTTAAATGTAGTTACTTAAATTTCATCTGAACCAAAGAGGGGCAGAAATTGCACAATGAACTTGGTGACATTTTTTCAGTCCTTAATTTTGTAGTTGCTCTCAATTTTTAATTTTGCAAAGCTTCCATTTAACCATACCTGTAGTAGTAATGATAATACAATATATAATATAATGATAAAATACACAATAAGATCTGTAATAACTCTTGTGCTACTGATGCCAGGAAAATGACTTAATAACCAATATTTGTATTTCTGCGAATACAGGTACGGAGCGGTTGTGCCTTTATGGTCCACGTATGCCAGGATGAGCACCAGCTTTACAATGAGTTCTTCACAAAGCCAACACCAAAACTGGAGTAGGTGGTACATGCTGGTTTTGTTTTACTGCATGTTGTATTTACTGTGCATCAGACAATGCTATATGGCAAATAGGGTTGTATTGAAGTGGTTTGTTAAGAGCTAGCAAGAAAAAAAAAATCCCCTTATGTGTCAGAATTTGATGTTCTTTTCTTTTTGGTTGTTTAATTCAAGCAGAGCTAGCAGTTTACTTGCTCCATAAATGATCTATGTAAATGCTCTGTTGATGGTCTGAAAGCGATAAAGAAACGCAGTTGCTTTGGAAATAGGTGTAAAAGCTTACAGTGCTACAGCTCTCAGCTGGTTTTGTACTGCCTCTGTGCCTGTGGTTTATATAGTCAGTAGCAGAAATGCTTTTCATTTACTTTGTTGTAAAATTAAACTGATGTACTCCAGCTGATTTTTACCAAGGATTTAGAGTTAGTGAGCTGCCCTTATTGTCAAGGAATATTTGCATGTGTCTGTATGTGGGCTGAACAGAAGGGAGGATAGCGGGCACCTGACAAGAACAGTATCTGTATATGGTCTTCCTGGATCTAGAAGAGGGACGGGTTGCTGTCTTCAGATGGTGGTGGCATTATAAAATTAGTGCAAGTTTTTTGCAACAGACCTGTAATACTAGAGCAATTGTGTAGGTTGTGCCGCTTCTCAAAATTGGCTGGCATGTTTGTATAATTATATTTAATTTGAAATTTGTGGAGGTTGTTTCCTTTCGAACTATTTAGGTTCATAAATAAAGTATATTCCTATTAATGTAACAAAAACACTAGTTTTGAGTTTGTATTGTCTTAAAATCCAGTGCAGCTTGACTTGAATAAGTGTAACCTGAAAAAAAATGCTGCCCGCTACGTTCCCTGTCCTCTAAAGCTAAAGGAAAGCTGTAAACATGTACTAGAGATAAGCCACAGTGGCAGAGTAGTAGCAGTCTTTCCTTTTTCTGAGAAATTGAGGTCTTACGTGAGACATGCTCGGGGTTTGAGGTGACTTAACTAAATTGGCTTAAGAACCAATTTAGCTGTCTCAGTCTAAATCCTGAAGTAAACAGCCCTAATTGTGAACAGTGTAAAATGCTGTTGAGGCAGAAATTTCATCCCTATTGCACTTCACACCAAGAATGAGAATAGCCTTCTGATTGCTTTTGAATCTTGATGGAAAGTAGTTTTACCTTGTTTGTAAGAGCTTGCTTCTTTTTTTGCCTAAATCTAAGTATTTTGAGGAAAATGTTTCAAATAGTTTCTACTTTATTAGATATTTCATAGCTACAGAATAAATAACCTTTTTTTTTCCTGAAGTGCTGTGGTGATCTGAAGACATGCCAGATATCTATGTGCAGATAAAGGAGTTTACCAAAAATGTAGCCAAGATTAGAGATCTGAGGTTGAGTGTTGTGTTTAACAATAAAGCTGCTAATGCTTTCCTCTTTGTTTCTGCTTATAGCGTGGAGAGTTGCTGTTTCATCAAGTTGTTTGTATAGCAATAGAATACAAGAGAATGAATTCAGAATGTTTCTTCTGTGAACATTCTCTTGTGAGCATTTTTTGTCCACAGTCTGAAAGGAGCTGAAATGTCCTTGTCCTGTTGTCAGCCATTCTTTGTCAATTAGGAAAAAAAAATTACAGTGCAGTAAACTTGACAACTGTACCACACTGTAAATGCTTACAGATTCTTAGTGTTTATATTTCGAAGTCTAACTGGGGGACCACTTGAATTTTCAGCTACTGGCAGCAGCATTCTAAGCTAATCTGTGATTAGTAAAGGGAGCATTGAGAATGGCAAAAATATCTAGAATGAATGTTACTGGCATCTTAACCAAAATATGTGTCACTTTGTACAGGAAAGAAAAAAGTAAATCCAAGTAGGATTCCTGGTGTTTCATTTTGAGTTGGTATTATAACTTCAGCTAGACAGGAAAGTGTGTGCTGTGGTGTTGCAAGTTGTTACAGAAAAGGTTACCAGGGTTCTCCCCTTGTGTCCCTCTTCTAGTTCTAATTAACTATTGAATATTTGCAATTGGATGAACCTTTTCTCAAGGGGAAATCTGGGTTATGGTTCAAAGCTCAGCATCTTTACACAGAAGCCAGGCAAACCAGTTTGAAGTATATTCCCTTTGTGACAGGTTGAGTTGTTCTTTGTTTTGTCCGGGTTAGTTGGTTGATTATTTTATTTTAAAATGAAGTAAAAACTGTTCCACCACTCTAAGCAATTATTAAGATGTATCCTACAACTCTTTAAAGACTTTGCAGGATATCAGGGATTTGTGTTTTGAACAGTCCTTTTCTAAAGTCTTCTGTTATACTGTGTTGCATTTTTTTCCCACTCTCCTTTAAAAATCTTTGCTATAAAATAATTCATGTTTGTGATAAAATTTCATTTTGGTATTTCAGTATCCTGAAAGTGTTTTGCTTTGTTTTACTTTTTCTTCACAGTGAACTCTTGGAGAAGTTGTGTCTTTCACTGTATGATGTCCTGAGGCCAATGATCATTCATGTCATTCACTTAGAGACGCTTTCTGAACTCTGCGGGATTCTCAAGAATGAAATGCTTGAAGATCATGTTCAGAACAATGGTAACTGATAGATGGAATCTGATTGTTTTTAACTTTCATCTTAACTGGTAAAATTCTTAAATTCCATAGGAAAAAAAAAAAAAAAACAACCCAGATTTTTTTTAACAAGTCTTAAGCTTGTCAAAGATGAGGTATTTTTAAATAAATTATGTTTTTTCACTTATAATGAAAGGTCTGTGTTACTTATGTGGTAGAGCCCTATTTTCTCTAGATTGTACAAATGCAAACAAGCAACCATCTAGTTTGTATATGTGCACCAGGATTGATTTAAATGAACTTTTCATATGAATGAATTGCTTTGCTTGACCCTGCTAATGCGTCATCCATGTGGGGCTTTCTTCAGACATGATGATAAAACAAGGGAATGCAAGGTTGATTTTTTCATTCTTCTTGACTTAGTGTTTCCCAGCCTAGAGATTGTAACTTCAACAGAGGAGTTATGTAGCTAGTAGAGACTTTGGAGTTTTGGAAGTGTTCAGAGCTCACAGTCTCATAGAAGTGAGCTGACCATCAGAAAAAAATCTGGTATCTCATTCCCTTAGTATGATTGGAATTATTTCACAATCTTAACCTTGCATCAAGCGACAAACGGAAATCATTCTTGGTTGCTGGTATATGGCACAGCATAGCTCTTTCTCTCTGAAGCTGTGCCAGTGTCATGAAGAATTGCTAATTTTCCTGGAAGCAGAATTGTAGCACTCTTTGGAATGAGATTAAAGTTGGTGAGATAATCTTTTGGCTGGTCTTCAGAAGTGTCTTTCTACTACTTAAACTTAGGCTGATGCGATAGTTCTTAAGCTGGATGTGAGCTGCTTTGGATTATCTGTTCTGGTAGGTAGATGAGTTAGCTTGTCAGCTCTCAGCAGTCACACTGCAGGCTTTGGCTATGATAGAAATATGTCCAGGCCGAAATCCCACTTGACATTCCCAGGTCTGAAATAACTATAAAGCTTATTTCTAACGTCATATCTGATGTGATCAGTGTGAGATTGCATTTTCACAATAATGAAAATTTGGGGAGCTGAAGTGACTAAAGTATGGAATTCAGTAATTGTAGTAGTTTTGTCACAAATCTGTCTGCATGATGCCATTGCAAAAATAGTCTGACTTCATCTGCAGCAGGGCAATTTTGTGACTGTTCTATATGTGATGCTTCAAACTTCTGTGTCTACAAGCTTGTTTTTTAATCAAATTAACGAATGTGTGCCTTTATTTTTGCCTTTTTTTTTTACCTTTGTTAGCTGAACAACTGGGTGCATTTGCAGCTGGTGTCAAGCAGATGTTAGAAGATGTACAAGAACGTCTCGTCTATAGGACTCACATTTACATTCAGACAGATATCACAGGCTACAAACCTGCTCCGGGTGATCTTGCATATCCCGACAAGTTGGAAATGATGGAGGTATAGCATCAGCTTTTTTTGTTGTACTTGATTGGTTTAGTTTTTGTATGCAGCATATACAATTGTGCAGTATAGTGCTTTCCACATGTGATTTTCTAGTGCTTAGATGTATTATATATTACTGACACTATCAAGCTGGCATCTACTGATTAAATTATGACACTAAACTAGATGTCAGGAAACACTTTGTCAAACTCAGTAAAACTGGCAATAGTTCTCATAGTTAATATTTTTATCTAAATCTGAATCTTCTACATTTTCTCTCATAACAGTAAATTTTTGTTTAATTTCAGAAGTAATAGGTATTACCAAGTGTATTTTCTAGTTGAGCTGGAACTGAAGACAGCTTAATGACAGAGTTGAAGCTTTAGACAGGTACAGTTAGCTGCAAGTTTGTTTTCACAATTATTGGTCAACTAATGTTTGGTACATGTGTGTATGCAAGGCTCAAACAGTATGAGGGGAGACTTGCTTGTACCTTTTGATAATTTAATATGACAGCAGTGGTTTCCAGTAGCCTTTTTCAAATTCTTGCCAGCATTAGGTATTTTTGTGGTTGTTCCAAGCTCTTTGAGTCAGTATTCCCATTGAAAGGAATCAAACTGATTCTATTTACTAATTCTACTTTAAAAGTTTATATTGATGACAGATTTCAAAATGAAACTACTCAGAGAAATTAAAAAGTGATCAATGAAAGACTTTAAATTAGTCTTTGACTAGAGAGCAAACTGCATTTGATATGCATCTGAAAGGTATCATTGCATAGAAAGGATTAGTCATAATAAAGACCCTTCCCAAAATAACAGTTGTCATTCACTTTATAATGAGAAGCCCAAGCTGCCAAAGGATTGAGATGACCAAGAATGGCAATTCCAGCATGGACTGGCAAGATCCAGATTTTATTGCTCTATTCTGCTTTCCATCTATCTGTCAGGATAGTTGATGGTGCTTAAAAAAATGGAGGACTTACTGCAGCTGACCAGTTGGTAGAGAAGCTGTTATTTGACTTCAGAATCAGAGCACTACTTATGTAAAACACAGAAGCTTCATCGCTACATGTATACATATAAGTGTATTTTGCTGTGTTCCATTCTTGCCTGTAGACAGACAAACTGAAAGAAACTTCTTAGTACTGAGCACATGTTGAAGTAATCTTGTCATAATAACTCTCTAAAGTTTTTATTATGTTAAAGTTTATGCTTTGGTGGGGACATTCATAGATTTTTTTAGGAAAGCATGTACAAATCCTGAAGCTAGTGAGTCTGGAGGATACTTGCCCTTTATATTGAAAGTTTAAAGACTAAAAAGATTTTGAAGAAAAAGCAAAAATAGTGATTGAGGAGCCCACCACACAACATGTAGCTAAATGGGATCTCTATGTTGAGAACTAGTGATCAGAAATTTGACCAGTATTAGCTATGAGGAGTGCAGATTTGTTTGTTTTCTAAAATCGTGTGAATAGAAGTGGATTAAAAAAAAGATTGTGAGAACATTTTAATGTTAGTTATAACTTCTGTGGGCAGGCAGTGCAGGTACTTAGTCTATACAAGACCTTATTTTCTAACTAGGGTCCTCTGGCTGTTCAGTTAGGAGGAAGAAGAAAAGGATTTTTACAGTTCATTCTAAACTGAGAAATTATGCTGCTCTTCATATGTCCTCAAAAAACTCCAGTTTTTGCCTGGTTTGACATTTGTTTTTGCTACTTGATTGCTTTTAAACCTTAAAACCTTGCTATTTAGAGAGTAAATGAATAATTAAAATGTTAAAAGCACAGGACAGAACTGTTTCTTGTGCTGTTCTGCTCAAATATTAATGCAGTAATTTGCCCATTCTTGCTGTCTCTCACTCCTTTGAAGCAGACCAAGTGGTGAAAAATGTTGAAGTGTGGAAATGTTGAGTAATGTTAGGGGAAAGCTTTTTGTCGAACTCCTGCAGGGAATAAACTAGAGAGTACTTTGGGGCCATCCGCACATATCATTTATAGGAATAAAGGCATCACAGGAATTACCTGTGTGAAATTCAAGTGAATGTTGAATTTGGTTCCCCTATTTAAGTTTCTCTTTCTAGGTGACTTCACAGGCTATTATTTACAGATCAGTAAAACCAGGCAAGATGGCAAGAACAGTGCTTTACTCAGATCTGTGTAATATTTGTGTATCTTAAATTGATACTGAAATGTTTTTGCTACTGTTTTGGAAAAATCTATTTCTTTTAGTGCCTTTGAAACACTGGGGAGCTGACTGTAGCTGACTCCTGTTGCAGTTTAGTATGCTTTTCTCTATTGCAATCAAAGCAGCATAATGCTGCTTAAATTAAAGAGAAGAAAAAGATTACAGTTTTGTGGTATATCTTCCTCTGCAGCAAATTGCACAGAGTTTAAAAGAGGAACAGAAGAAGCTGCCATCTGAAGCTTCATTTTCAGATGTCCGGCTAGAAGATCCTGAGTCCTGCAACTTGGTTAAATCTGGTATGAAATAGATCTCATGTTGTCAAATTAATGAATAAAGCTCATGAAGAGCAAGTATTAACTTGAACCATCAGTGAGAAACTTGCATGTATTTTAAAGGGTTATTTTCCTAGAGAGGTTTGTGAGAGATTTGGAAAGTAAACTTTGTCTCAGGGTTCTTAATAACTTTTTTTTTGAATGAGAAGAACTTAATCTTGTTCTTTGTGTGGCATTTCTTTGTGCTTGCAGTGCAATCTGTTCTCTGAAGCAGCTGCTTGTATAGCTGACAGCATTTATTGTACTTCATATAAAACTGAACCGTGGTATTCTCTACTGAAAAGTAGCCCTACCATCAAGATGTATGCTTAAGGATTCCTCTGTTTATTAGCTGTACTAAGGAGTGCTAAGAGCGGTTTGGTGTGTCAGGCACGTCTCCTAAATAAATGCTTTCAGCATCTTGGAGTATCTTTGTTGTGTGCCTTTACCTGGGGAGGCAGCTGCTTCCTTTGAATGCATTTCCACTTACTGAAACTAGCCAGTAATTTTAGTGGTTTACAGTAATTCAGAATATAGTATTTTAAAATATGTGACCTGTGTGCCTATGAATTACAGTGAACTGGAAGCAAATTCCAAGAAACGTGGCTCTTTAAATGTCAGTCATTTGAGTGTTGCAGCCCTTTAAATTTTTGTCTAAGAGCCATGAAGAATTTCTCCCTTTACTTTTGAATTGTTCAGAATGCTCCAGTGCTATTTTTCCCAGCATCAACTTTTTCAGCTCTTTGTAGTTTTTTTCTCATATTCCTTTTTACTACTTGATAGTTTCTTGCTTTTGTTGTGCAAGGCCTACAAAGGTCTTTCTGGCAGTTTCTAGCTGGGCTCGATAAATCATGTTGAGGATGGAGCTCATCTTGCTTCAAGCCAAGTGTGTGGTGTTCACAAGACCTGTAAATCCCACCTGCATTCAGGAGGTGGAAGGAACCTGTATGGTGTAATGTGAACTTAAGTGTCTGAGATAATTGGCATTATTTGCCCTTTGAAGGTAAGGTGCCTCTCCCATTTCAGTGCCACTGGGGGAAGCTGAAGTGACTAATAAATAGCCTAGAACCCTCAAACTGACAGCTAAGGTCTTACAGGACTTCTAATTACTATGACAATAAATCTATTGTTGCAAAAAGGTAGAAATATACTGCTAAATTATTTTAGACCATTCCTGCACTGGTGACATGAAAACCTCACAAGTGCTTATCCTGTCATTAGGTAAAACTTAAAATTTTACCTGTGTGAGTGGTTCCTAATTAGAATCAGAGTTCAGATGCTACTGGCTCAGATGTTTCCTGGGATTTAGGGACAAAATGAAAGTAATACAAGACTTTTATCCATCATTTGTTGTGCAAATCCATTTTGGGCATATGGAATTATTGCAGAGGTTACCCAGGAGGAGCAATTTTTTATGTTTACGACTCCCTCATGACAGAATTGGTCTTGCCATTATTTTTTTTGTTACTAACATGGTGCTTAAACCATACGCTTTATGACCCATGTTTAGTCCAGGATTATCTCCAGAAGAAAGGAAAGCTTCAAGAAGTAAAATTCGTGGGATCATAAAATACCAAGTTGGAAGGGACCTTAAGGATCATCTGGTCCAACCCTTCTAGGCAAGGATGACCCAGACTAGTTGTGCCAGCACCCTGTCCAGCCAAATCTTAGATGTCCAATGTTGGGGAACCCACCACTTCCCTGCCGAGATTATTCCAATGGCTGATTGTTCTCACTGTTAAAAATTTTCCTCTTGTGTCCAATCAAAATCTCCCCAGGAGTAAGTTGTGCCCATGATCCCTTGTCTTTTCCATATGGCTCCTTGTAAAAAGGGTGTCTCCGTCCTCTTTGTAGCCACCCTGTAAATAGTGAAACATGGTGATAAGGTCTCTCCTGAGCCTCCTTTTCTCTAGGCTGAACAAATCCAGTTCTCTCAGCCTTTCCTCTACAACAGGCTGCCCAGTCCTTTGATCACCTTTGTGGCTTTTCTCTGGACCCTCTTCAGCCTATCTACATATTTTTTTGCATCGTGAGGTAGTAGGGACTAAAAAGTTGATTGAATGGGGTTTATTTATCCTTTTTTTTTCCTGAGCAGCTCCTGTAGTTGCAGAATCATTAACCGTTTTTTGATCTCCTATGGTTTTTTGGCTCCAGTAATTTTTTTCATCATTTCAGCTGTTGAGCTAAGCTGGGGGAGGGTGTGTCCTTGGAGACAGGCCTGTAAAACTAACTCATTAAAAAAGGTCAAGCTGGGCCGTGCCTGATAGCAAAGTCATGTCTTTCACAGCTATGTGCTTTGCACACATGAGAAATCTAGTACTGACTGCTCAGAAGGAAAAAAACTCAACTCAGACCTAACCTCTTTGCATGCAATAAAATATGTCATATTGCTGTGGAGTCAGGGTAAAGTGCAGTTGATACGAAGCCTCTCCTGTGAAGTCAGGCTGAGAGAGTTGGGCATGTTCAGCCTAGAGAAGGCTCAGGAGAGACCTTGGAGCAGCTTCCAGTGCCTAAAGGGAGCCTACAAGAAATTTGGAGAGGGACTTTTTACAAAGGCGTGCAGTGACAGAGCAGAGGGTCATGGCTTTGAATTGAAAGAGGAAAGATTTAGATTAAACATCAGAAAAAATTCTTCTCTGTGAAGGTGGTGAGACACTGGCCAAGAGAAGCTGTGGCTGCCCCATCCCTAGCAGTGTTCAAGGCCATGTTGGATGGGGCTTTGAGCAGTCTGGTCTATTGGAAGGTGTTCCTGCCTGTGGCAGGAGGGTTGGAACTGGATGATCTTTAAGATCCCTTCCAACCCGAAGCATTCTGTGGTTCTATGATATTGCAGTTGAACTCAGTTAGGAGAGATGGTCAAGTTTTTCATGTGTGTGTTTTACTTCTAAACAGGTTCAGCAGAAACCCTTAATCCCAGGCACCAGACCACGATTTCACCAGCAGATCTGCATGGAATGTGGTATCCTACTGTCAGAAGGACTCTAGTGTGTCTCTCCAAACTGTACAGATGTATAGATGTATGCAAAAGTTTCTTTATCTATTTTTTTCTTAAGTGAAGTGTGCAGTACCACATCTAAATATTTTTATGTAATTTTGAAACAGACAGTTACTGGCCTCTGTTATCTTTGAGTCTCTTTGCTGCCATCTTTATGTAAACAAGTGGACTGGCAAATTTAGGTCACCAACACAATTTTATATTTGTAGAATTAGGTTTTACATTTATTGCTTTTGCTGTTACAGAAATACTTCATTGTCTGATGATCAAGATACTTGTCACACCAAAGTTGCAAAGTGAATAGGACAATTAAAAATAGAAAGTTCTGGGTCAATTATAGAGAATGATTTTATTGCTGAAATTATTGGATGAATGTGTTTCTTGCTATGTGCTTTGCAGGACATCAGAGAAAGTGATGTTTCTGGTCTAAAAAATGGTGGTTCTACTACTCACACATTTTGGAATTCTTCTCAAAAGTTTTTGTGGCACATCTTTCTGCATTCCAGAATGTGGGAGACATTTCCAAAGTTTAAGCCAGTAGGAATCTTCTATAACAGAAACAAAAGCAGTGTTTACTTCAGAAGTATTTGGAGATTTGCCCTGTAGAATTTGATTTATATCTGTCACCTAAAAACGGAAAAGTCTAATCCCTGAGATACATAATGCCAATGTTTTTACTTTTGTGTATGTTGTGTCTTTATTAGATACATCTAATGCATTTCAAAATATCTTTGATATGTGTTATGTAAAACTGCTACCAAGATGCTATTTGCTTAAAAAGCTGGGAAATATTAGTACTTTGGTTTTTAGTATATCAGTCTCATTAAAGATAAATGAGTATTTGCCCTTGTTTTCAACTAGACCTTTGTAAATGAGGTCATTTTTGCATTGTTTACAAGGCTCATTTGTAGTAGTGTATCTGCACAGGGATTTATTTATTTTTTCACTGAGATATTCTAGTAGAGCTATTATTATGCCTGGCCTGCACCTTGTAGATAGGAGAAGACATGAATGAAGCGGCACTGGCAAGTCTCAGGGCAGTCAGGGTTGTTATGTACTATGCTGGAGTGCTGGTGGTGGCTAGCTGTGTTCCTACAGCTAGTTCAGCCATATGATCTAATTGCAGCTTAATGAGTTACTCCATGCCACTTGGGCCATGGTAGCTGTCATGTTTGTTTACTAACCTGTTGCAGGCATGAAGTAATTTGAGTTTGCTTGAGGTTAAGCGCAGTGGAATGATCTCATGTCTATTGCATGTGTAAATTGCACACACAGATAGTTTACCTGTCGCGTGAAGTGACTAGTCAGGTTACCCAGGAATCATCATTCATGCTGTTAGCTGTGAATGCATGAGGTATCACTGACTATGGCACTATGCAGGTGCAAATTCAGAGACAGGGTGAGCAGAGCATGCTTGAGTCTATACCTGTACCCCGGCTAACTAAGTGCTGTAGCAACCTTTTATATATGAATAACCCATCCTCATCTTATTGCGATTAGACAACGTGTTTGTAGCTAACTAATTTAGACTTTTATGTGCTGGTAAGCGCATCCTCCGTAAACTACAGCTCTTAAATTCTGTTTAAGCTTTGCTAGCATCTTTTTTTTTTTGTCTCATTTCCTTTTCCCTGCAGAGGGCAGTGTTTCAGGGATTATCGCAAGAGGCCTTATCTGCCTGCATTCACTCGCTGCTGGGAGCTGCTGATTCTATCAGCAAAAACAAGGTTAGAATCTGTGCTTTGGGTATGATTTCTTTTTCTTCCCCTTCCTTGTATATATAAAGCCATGAAGCAGTTGTTCAGAATTCAGTGAAACCATATTGCTCTGCCCCCAGAGACCTGGTGGTTTTTGCCAGCTTTCAGTTATGGTTAATGTATTGTAAAGCAAAGATAATAATTCACATTCTAGCCTGTCTGAAAAGGTGGAATACAAATCATAGAAATTGTATTTACAGGCTGCTCTAACTCATGTGATCAATCAAGTGATACCTAAAGAAAAATTTCTGCTAGAAGTCTCTGCTCCCTGTTTCCTTTCATTGCCTGTTACTCTTTTCTCTTTCTCTCTGCATCCATTGTTTGAATTTTCAGAAGTCTTTTGAAGTATTAAATTCACTGGGAAGATTTGTTAAGTATTCTCTGCTCAGAAGTGTCTGTTATTAAAACATTTGGTCCAGTGTGTTGCTTAGAATTCAGCGTAGTTTCATCAAGTCATTGTAACTGTGTTGCTTTAAGGAGCTGGAGTAAACCTTTTTTCCTTTTGCCACATTTCCTTTAATGCAAATACTGTAGTAATTTGCTAATTCCTAAATTCCTGACAGGCAGGAAGTGAGTTTAATGGGAAAAAAAGGAAGTCTTAGTATAATCCAAAATTGTTGGATTTGTATTAGTGTTAAATATTTAGTGATGAAAAAGGATTTATTTGCTTTCAGAAATGAAGAGCTGATTTGAAGTATTTCTTTTGAGTGTCCTTTAAAAAATGTTAAACATATTATCTTTAAGAAGAAATTCAAACCACATTTCCTTCTAGCTTGAGCAAATAACTATTTCATATGTAATTGATTCAGAGTTCTACAGTAATTATCTATTTCAGCATTGTATGTCGGCTCAGCATTGACCTAAAGTATTGCAGAGAATGAAACTCATTCTGCAGTGAACCCAAGATAGGTTGTTCCAGGACTAAGATCTGTACCTCTTGGTACTTGATGTGTGCTCATTTAACATAATCTGGTGAAATTATGCATGTAAGATTAAAAAACCCACAAACTTAGAAACCCTTCCAATTTACATTTAGTAGATAGTTCTAGTTGTTCAAACTGCAGATTTAAATCTAATTTCTTCTTTACTGTCTTATATAACATTATATCAAAAAAAGTTCTCTTCCAGCTTGCAAAAGCAAGTTTGAATTTTTGAGTCCTCCTCATTTACCTCAATGAGCCATGAACTTCAAAGGTTAAAAGCAGCATGCAGTATGAAGCACATAGCTGAAATAACAAGCAACGCAAAGCTCATTGTCTTGGTGGTGTGAACTTGGCCTTGTTTTATTCTCTGTATCTTTGCTGTACTGTTTAGAAATTAACTAAGCTTTGTGTTTAATGGCATGAGAAAAATGCCTTGTAAGACCTTTGCACAAGAGCACAGTTAATCAAGGTTATTACAGAAACTGTTTGGCTTTTTTTTTTTAATCATCATAGTGATTAAAAAAAATCTAGAATCTCATGTTTTTTGACTATAAATTATATGAATTACTGGAAATAATTCCTGGCTTTTATGAAGAGTAAGTTTGTAGCTTTCAAATAATGGATACCTGTATTTAATGTGGACATTTAGTAATATGTAATCTCTGTAATCTAATTCTTCTAAGAAATGTAAATAAAGTCTGCTTCTGTAGAGCAGTATGTTGGGAACAGACACAAGTGGGATTTGTTGATCCCAGAGTGTAGTAATGGCACTACAGGCTAATGGAAAAAGCTTGTTAGTAAGATTATTAGTATTAATTTTGTTATAGAAAGTAAGTAATAAAAGCGAAGGCATTGAAGTTATTCTCTTCACTTAATTGTTCTTGTAATGCATGTTCTTTCTCTTGTGCTATAGACCCAGGTTGACGGACAGCTTTTCTTAATAAAACATCTTTTGATTCTTCGTGAACAAATTGCTCCTTTCCACACTGATTTCACCATTAAGGAAATTTCCCTGGACCTTAAGAAAACTAGAGGTACTAAACAGCTGCTGGCTACAGAATGAGATGGGATTATCCTCTCTGAATGTGCCAGGAAAAGTTCTGGGTTTATTTTATGTTCATTTGCAATGTTCTGTACGCTTGTTCTAATCTCTTGCTTTGTTCTTAGCCTCTCTGAAAAAAATAGAACCATTCCCCTCTTGAGGGTTATTCAAGATGTGTCTAACAAACTCTTTATTCATGTATGAAATGCTTTTGCTTTTTGCTGCTGACCTAACTTATTTATCCAGTCTTTTTTAAGAAGACCTAAGTAATGTACTGTTGCACAAAGATGTCTTTCCCCTTTTCTGAAACTTTAAAGGAATATCTTTAATTATCATTCTCTAGACCTTACTGTGAGTTTTTATTTTGGAGAAGGATTTCTTATGTTGTGAGTTCTGTAAACAGTACTGCTGGTTAGTTTTATGTAGCAACTCTGTCTGTTGTATGAAGGGAAAATAGAGTAGTGCCCATGGTCATGATTTTTCAATTGTGCTATGGTTTCTTGGTAAAATGCAGGAAAACCCTCTCAAATACAAAAGTGAACTGTCATACACTTGTCAGGCTTGGAAGGATATTGGGAAGAATATTTGAAAGCATGTCAAGTTTCTCTTCTATTCCAGAAGACAAAGCTGAAGAAATAACTTTTCTTTCCTGCCATCTAATATGCTGCTGTTTTAACTCTGAAGCAAACAATTCTTGCACTAACCATTTCACATGTTGCATTTGAACATCAACGAAACCTCTTACCTGTTGAGTAGTTTCTAGTTGACTGGAGGTTAAAGGGTAAATACATCCTTTTGGTGTCTTGTCCTGGCTGACACAGAAGTTTGTTCTCCATTTTCATTTAATTGAATAAATTCTTGTGCCAGCCAGTGCTTTGCAGATGGTAATGGTAAGTAATGGAAAACCACTTTATTTTGGGGGTGGCGGTGGTGTTGAAAAGATGCACATTGTGTTTAATTCTTAATGGAGTGTAGCACAGGCTAGTAGGGCTTTTACATTTGGAGTGAATTGTATAAGTAAAGTAATATGACTAATAGGAGTTTTACTGCGTCCTAGCCAAGCTTTCTGCACATAGATTTAATGTGGGATTTGTAGACAAAGGGACACTGTTTAATGTAAAACTAATGTAATGCTGAGGTTCATGCAAGTGAAGTGTACAATGGAGAGAAATGACTTTTACACTGACTAGCTCATATGCTTCTAATAAGAATTTAAGCTCTTTGTGGAATCAGTGAAGTTTCTGGGAAATAATTGAGAACAAAGTGAATCTTTTTCTGCAATCTCCTTTAGCTGCATAGGAGTGCAGATTCTTAGTTCAGTGCAAAACCTGCATGCCGACATGTCTGGTATTCCTTCTTTGTTTAATACGTTCAGCAGCATTTCTTTAACTCATCTTGTTTCCATCACAGTGTTTTATATAGCAAGAAGTGTGCAAAATTGCTTTTGAAATGAATGAAAAAAAAAAAGGCAGATGAATGTGTAGGATGATTAATGACATTCAACTCTGTCATTAAGCAATAAGCCATACTGAAACTCCACTGATAGTTTTACTTGTTTCCAATTTGATTAGATTTGAGGCTGGCAACATCCTGTTAACACTATAGGAAGAATGTCAATATCTTGTGCTAATTGCAAACGTTGTTACTTTTCCTTCTTGGGTCTTCTGTAGAGACCACAAAACTTGGGTGTATATCAACCTTGACGTTTTCTTGTTTAGTCCTAACTAAAATAATTAGGCACAAAGGAAAAGAGTGGCAGTTCAAAATTGCTTCATGCAACCATACTTTATTGTCCCAGGCAACCTGGGCCAAATTCTGCATATTGTTCATAAATGCTTAACTACACAGCTTATGTAAAAGTCTTTCACTTGTAGATCTAAAGGGAATAGAGCTCACACAGTTTGCATGCTGATAACACTATAGCTAGTATCAGTCATTTGTTAGGTTCATGTAATGTATTTATCCGATTTGACTATGCAGCTATTAGATTGAGGTTTACCATAGGGGCAGTGAAAAACTTCGCTCAAGCTTTGTGTGCTTCTGTGCATGTGCACTTGTGCATCCACACCTAGCTATACTGCAATTATCAATGTGATAGTCCTAATCATGCTAGGCCATTTTTTATGTATAAATGAGTGATTAAAGTTTTTAATTCCTGGAACTGAGTCCCATTGACTTACAGTGTGAGTGACTTTCTGATTCACAGATGCAGCATTTAAAATCCTGAACCCTAAGGCAGTTTCAAGATTTTTTAGGCTAAACAGCAACAACGCCTTGATACAGTTCTTACTGGAGGTAATATGGAGTCTTATTGCATTAAGAAAAATCGGATCATTTAAGTGGGTGGTGATCTTTGGCAAATAAAAAGGAGAGAATTGTTGTCTTCTGTTCAAGGGTACCCCAGAAATCAGAGAACATTATATTGACTCTAAGAAAGATGTGGATCGTCATCTGAAATCAGCTTGTGAGCAGTTTATTCAGCAGCAAACCAAGCAGTTTATAGAACAGCTGGAAGAGTTCATGACAAAGGTACAAACATGTTGTATGTTCATTAACCTAACTGAAATACTGGTAGGACAAGGGAATTAGTATTAAATTGAGTATAGGAGAAGCTGCTAGTTTTGATTAGCTGTAGACACTGGCATTTCCTATTATAAGGTCATGTTTACTTTTAAGTTCCAGCAGTAATTTTCTGGGCACCTTTGAGATTAAAAGATTAAAGGGACATGACATAGTTTGTTTTTGAAAGCATTCCTTATGCTCTTTGGTAAAGAAGCTTTAATGTTTCATTGAGTTTAAACAGTTGGCAGGAGCTTTTCTGTTTGCGGAAAAACTCCTACCTTGACTGAATCTGTAAGACTTCAAAAAACAAAAATCTTGGGTCGTGGGCTTTTGAGGGAGGCCTTAAGAGTATGGCTGTGAAGTATGTTTAAATGTTCTGTTCTCAGCGTATTTTACACCAGTGCGGTGCTTGCTGAGCAGGACTTTCCTCCCCAGGTCCTGTTTGCAACAGAAGTTCCCGATAAAAGTTGGTCAGAAAGACTAGGCACCCTAGGGGATAGGAACAAAAAGCTGCCTCATTACAATGCATTTCTTTCTAGAGCCTGCTCTAGAGCCCAGGATTTCTGGGTATCTTGAGAAAGGATCTCAGCAGGATCTATTCTGGAAAATGGAAAGTGTGATGTGGATCCATATGTACTGAAAATACGTGGCATAACATCTCAGAAACTGGGGCTACAGCTTTGCATGGGCATCACAAATATCCCAGCTGCTGGTTTTTTTGAATTTAGAAAATTACAGCACTAAATTTACTGATGCCTGTCATGCTTGGGTGAGGGATCAGTGGCATGTCTAAAATATAGATGAGATTGATAGATTGTTCAAGTGATTCAGTGATTCATTGGGAATATGGGGCATTTGACTAACCTGCTTAAGAATAAATCTCATTTGAGGTTTTGTATTCTTAGGTACCTAAGCATCTTAGTAAATGTAATCCTTTTTTGAACTTCACTTTCAAGAAGTGATCGTGGTTGTAATTTTGGATTGCATTTCTGTCAAACTGCTTTCCCTGTGTGTTGTTAAGTCAGGGCATAGAAGAGAGAGAACAGGGGATATTGCAGTAGAGACTTGTGCAATTGTTAATTGGTCACTTTGTTGTGGATTCAGCTGTAAGAAACTAATTTTGTTGATTGCACTTGTTTTAGGTAGCTGCTTTAAAAACAACCGCTACTCAAGGAGGTCCCAGGTACAGCCTTTCACAGCAACCTTGGGCACAACCAGGTATTTTCTTTGTTCTCATTTACTTCTTTGAAACTTCTTCTGAAAACTTCTCATCAAATGGAGAATAAGGCCCTTTTCCATTCACCATTTCTGGTAGACCAATATAAGCTGCATTGTATGGGGCCTGAGTATTTCAGAATGTCACGAGTCTGTGTGCCCTCCTTGTAAACCACAGGAATCTGTAAAGCTGGCCAGATTAATTTGAACTGTGAGACTGATTGATTTGGAAAAATTCTAAGTACCTGAGAAGTGTCTTTTTTCTTGAAACTCCTGGCTTCCATTTTTACCTTTGTGCTACTTTAAATGTCTTAAGATATCTCTAAATCAAAACTTGACAAACTTCAGAATATGTATTTAATTGGTGCAGTAGGGGAATGACTTGACTATTTCTCAAGCTGTGATTGTTCTTGCATGGAAACAGCATTTCCACAACAGCATACAGAATGTGCATAAGGAATTATTTGATTACATTATGATAAAGCTTTTGCTTTTGTAGGGGAAAGAAAAAAGAGTCTGCATTGAAGCTTTTATTGTCTGTACGTTTGTTACCTACTTCCTTTTCAGTTTTCCTGTCGCTGAAAAAATGGAATCCAGCTTTGTTTCGATTTCTTAAGAATTCAAATGTGATTGCTTTGTAGGAACACTTGGAGTAGTTCAGATGTTACTGGGTAGTTTTGCTCTTCACGCTGCAAAGTTGTGCTTCTGGGTGATGCTGAGAAATCTGCTTATTCCAGTTCATACATTGGAACCTTCTGTTGCCTCATGTTCTTAAAATGCAAAGCCTGCTGTGTTCATTCATAATTCAGTGCTGCTTCATGGGTCAGACACTCTCAAGGACTAACTTGAGTTTCTACTTAACATCTCCTGCTTTTGCAGAAGTATTTTTAATGTTTATTTGAAGATAATTATGTGTGTAGAGGCATATCTAAGCAGCTTCTGCTGTTTCTTGGAGTCATTTGCTTGGGAAGCAGGAGTAGTCAGAAGATTAGATACAGTAGAAACTGAGGAAAAAACCTACCATAATTTACTAACTTTGATACTTTAAAGCTACAAAATGTATTTTCCCCTGCCTTTAGACAAAGATCTTGTAAAATCATTAAAATACCTAGCAATAAAGAAAGAAGGTCTTGTCTGAGAGAAGATTCCTGTCTGGTTAATTCAAAATCCAGATGGCTGTGCAGCCTTCCTTCTTACAGATGTGGCCTGTGGTCAGTAAGGAGAATTTGTGATATGCTGTTCTCTTTGCTAGCACTGTTTATTTCCCAGGCAAGTTTTCTAGGGGGAAGCCTACACAGAACTTTGTTGGTGTTGGAAGGCTGTGCCTTGAGGAACCTCAGGAGGATGTGGTAGCTTGCAAAAGTCGGTTAGATGCATTTTCTTCAGGGAAGGAGTGTTCAGTAGATCCCAAAAGCAAGCCCTGTTTGGCATGTTGTGGTTGTATGCTGCACAGCTCGGTCACCCCGTCTTTCCCTTTCACTCAGACCTGTGGTTTTGATCAGCCCCATTGAAGTGGAGGTGATACTCTGGAGTGTAGCTTTCAACTTGCAGAATGCCATTTTAGGCTATTAAGCATATTTTCTTTTGCTTTCAGCAAAGATCAACGATGTGGTCTCTTCCACTTACAAGACAATAAAAACAAAGCTGCCATCAACATTACGAAGCATGTCATTATACTTGTCCAATAAAGATACAGAATTAATTTTGTTTAAGCCAGTTAAAGTGAGTATTGCTAGATGTACCTCAGCATGATTTCCTGTAGGTGATGGACCCTCATTTAGTTAGAGACTTTAAACACATTTTGTGGGATCATTTACCTTGTATTTCTGTGTATGTGTGGTTTTATATCTCTGTATATACCATATCTATATAAATGTATGTATGCATATAAGTATGGCACGCATACAAACACGTATCTGTAGAATTATTCTAGGCTACCGGTCCAGGCAGTAACAAATACCATGCACTTGTAGTAGTGAACAACTACTACAATCCCTGTGGTGTCCCTGATCTGAGAAGCCTGTTGAAAAGGCACATGAGGAAAAAACAAGTTTTATAATAATATGTTTAGCTTAAAAAAATCCCTGAACAAAACAAAGTTTGTCCTGCTCTCCATTGTACTCAGCCTGCATAACTCACGGGCAACTAAATGGTTCTTTTCATTCTGTGCATCTTCCATGTGGTACCGTAAGAGCTACTATAAAGAAAATTAACTCTGTCCCCGCCAAAACCAGTGTAGCTTGGTCAGTTATGCATGGGTGGAAGCACTGGAGGCAGAGAGAATGATGCAGATTCTTTACTGTAAACCCATTGAAAGAACAAAGCTTGAATTTTAAGTTGCCAAGTTAAGTTATAGGACTCAGATTTTCCAGCTTAGCATGTCATAGCTGAGGTTTTATCTCGCAGCCAGCGTGTATTCATTGTGGCTGTTTTGGGGCTTGCTTTAGAAGAAAAGCTCTTAAAGCTTGACCACTTCACCTTACCTGATCCACTTCAGTGGCTATTCCATGTACACTGTGCTTATTCTAGTTCATGTTTGAGATGTGTGTTGTGTTTTTTAATATTGAGCCTTTTCTTCTTTCCTTGAAAAGAATAACATTCAGCAAATGTTCCAGAAACTCCATGCTTTGTTAAGGGAAGAGTTTAGTGATGAAGATCTCCAGATCATAGCTTGTCCTTCAATGGAACAGGTATATATTGAAACTCCCTGTTTTATCAGTTGCTCTTTCATTTGACTGGCTGTGATTTTTTCAACATTCGTTTTTATCATTTTTAGTATTTTCTGTGTTCAAAATCTTTATTTATTGTTCCCCTTAATCCTGGATGATTAAAAGCGGGGCTTTATCTTAACTCTAGGCTTTCAACTAAAAGGAGGTTTTGTTTGGGTTATTTTAATGATTATCCAGTTGAGGTTTTAAACTGAAGGTGGTGATTGATGTTGCTGGGGATTGAGTTGTACAACGAGTCTTGTCATTTCTGGGCATTGTCTTTTCGGAGAGATAAGAAAGCTAGGGAATGGGCTTTAAAACAGCCTGTGGGTGTGAAGGCAGCCTGGCTTTTGACAAATACAAAAAGCAGCAACTTTTACATTTGGGAAGCATGAGAAAGAATTACAAGGGTTTATTTGAAGTAAATTGCATTGGGAAAATGTGCAGATGTTTATGGAAATGTAACCCTACATGATAAGCTCTTTAGTCTAGGAGATGATTGGGGTTAAGAAATCTCTGTAGTAGGATCCTGTGACAGAAGCCAGGTAGGTTTTAAAAAATCTTGCTTTGACCTTAGTGGTCCAGGGAATGTGAATAGAATCGTGATTATCCCAGGATGCCAATATTTAAACAGCAAATCTGGTTTATGGATTAGACTACACTGCTGGTGTGCGTATATTTTGGAATCGCTTGACAAGGCATGAAATCGTCTTAGAAACTTTGACACATTAGGTTGTGACTGCTGAAATAACTAGTCAGTGTGGTCAACAATTGTGTTTTAAAAAGCCTCTGAGCAGGCAGTTGACTGGCACTTTTGGCCAGTTGTTTTCTAGCTGTCTTCTCCTGATATGTCCAAGTCTCTATGTGCTTCCTAGGAATCCTGTTTAAAGGTTAAAACATAAGACATCAATTCTGAAACTTAGCTGCTGTGTCTAATACAGGCTTCCCTTTTTGTCTTTCAGGTGAACTTACTCTTAGCGATGTCCAAGTAGCCCAACAGTGAGGCTGTTTGAAAAAAGCTTCAGCTGAATGCCAGCCAGTGAAAGGAATGCAGAGACATTTGTTTGAAGTAAACGAAGGATCCCACTGTGCAGTTCAGTGTGCATCAACACTGTCCAGGTTGCTTAACCCTGTTTTAGGGGGAGAAAAACCAACAAAACAGTTTTATTGATTTGTTAAAGGTTTTCCTGTTCATTGGCTTGAGATGGTGGGGAGAGATAACAAAACCAAGCCCCCTTTGCTGATCACTCTTATGAAAGCTTAATTACTGCCTTATCCAGATGTTTTCAAAGTTGAAATCCTGTTTTTTTTAAATGTAAAAGCCTTTCCTTGTTTTCCTTTAATAATCTGACATATGCAGTGAAAAGTTGCACTTTCAAAGACACTGGAAATAAATTGCAGAGAATCAAATGGGAGCAGTAATAGGTATTTGCAAGGCTTGGATATAAGCACATTGGTATGACAGTTTGACTTAAGCAAGCATGCTCTGATTTTCTGTAACTCCCACAAAACCCCTGGTGATCCACCACATGCTTGAACATAATTCACAGGTTCTAAGTTGGGAAAACTTTTATTTTCCTGCATGTGAAGCATTTCTTGAAATACTGGATGTGCTCTTTTTCTTATGCTGATTGGGAGCTGTGAGGTCTGACCTAAAGTTTCATGCTCTAACCTTCATCATGGAAGGAATCTTAGATCCTTGGGATTTGCAATGAAAAGCTGTGCAATATAACTTCTGTTAGTTCTGGGGGAGCTGTATGTTTTCAGATGCTTTACAGCAAAGCTTAACATGGAGGTTCTCAGGTACTTAGGTTAGAGTTGTGTTTTTTTTTTTCCTCACCCAAGGTCAAGTGGTGGTGTCACATGGTTTAAATTGGGAACTGGGACTGGAACTTCTACAGCCTTTGTGTGCTGAAAGAAGTGCTAATAAGGGTTTGGGGATGACAGAAATTGAATGTGCAAGCCTGTCAAATCAGCATTGTGAACAGAGGATAAGGACTTGGTAGCTGGTAAACAATACACACTTTTCAGTGTGCATCAGTTGGTCATTTGGGAAAGCTGAATGCTAAACACTTGACCATTAATGGAATGAAACACTTCAAGCAGCTTTAGGGTGTCTTGGTGTGTAAGTCTTCGTTGTGCTGCACTGCAAAAGAAAAATGTGGAGACTTAACATGGCAGACTTTTAACTTATTTATAAAGCCTGTTCTGTAGTTTTAAAAATGTTGAAATTTCCATGCACATTGGCGGTGTTTTGATCTAGTGATGTTCCTGTTATTAATCACATGGCTGGACACTAATGTAGGATTTAAACCTACCATGAGAAGTGTTGCAGCAGTGGTGCTGTGAGGTACATAAATGGTACTGATAGAACCTTACATGACTCCTTAAAAATTAACTAAAGGAATTAACAAGGAAGATAACTTGTCCTTTCTTTTTTACTTGTAGAAATACAGGCTGTAAAATAATGTCCAGTGCATTGTAATATATGTATATTTGTTTTTTATAGTTTTACAGAAGAACTGCATGGTCACTGTACAGAGTTATGACTGACTTAATACCCACATTGTACAGGTAGGACATGAAGGGTAACTAGTTGCAGTAGTCACTCTTGTGCTTGGGGTCTTTTTCTCTTGTAGAATACCCAGACAGCTCTAGGACAGCTGGTTGAAAGATTAGAAGAGCAATCAGTTTATACAGCCTGTTTGCTAAGTGAACATTTGTTTAAACATGTACAGTTTCAGATATTTACGTTTACAAATAGTGTAAATACTTTCAAAAGATTAATTTAAGATGCTTTATATTATCTGACTAGAAACTTGCTGGTTTTAATTTTTTTAAAATAAAAATGTTGCCTCCTATTTTGGTCCAAGAGTAAAGCTATATTCTGTATCCTGAGGCTTGTCTGTCAAGATAACTGTAACACAGAGACAATAAACATCCTGTAAGCACAGGCAGTGCATTGCTGAGGAGAAGTGTTCTTTTTTTAGCAGTAAGAGAATTGACTTTTTTTGGCACAGATGTATACCTGAGTGCTGAATGTACAGCTGATTGTTAAAGTGACGCCTCTTTATATTATAATAAAAGTAAATTTGTATTTTCTTTACTGATAAATGATCTTGTGTGACTAAGAGATCTCTTTACTTGCAATTTTGTGAGGGGGAAGAAACTGTAATACAATAACATATTTTAACATAAGGCTTGGCTTTTACTTAGAGAAAACTTGGGAGCTGGTGGCAGAAAGCACAAGTATTAACATATTTGATAGCTCTGCTTGTGTTACCTGGTTACTCACAGACTCTTCCATCTATAGTTTCTCATGACCACATGCTATTCCTCTGGCTCTTGTAGAAGCACATCATCCAGAGGCTTGTGGTTTGTCCTCTGTAATCTCAGCGTGAAGCTTCCCTTCACCCTCTGGCTTTGACAGTGTCATTTGAGTGAGCAAAGAAAAAACTCCCTTCTTGTGGAATTTGACTTTTCTCTGACCCATACAGGGCAGCAGTGAGTGACCACTGATTGCCTGCTTGGTGCCTCCTGAAAAGGTTTGGCCCTTTGGATTACATATCTCATAAATGAAGTGAATGCCAAAGCAGCTGGCCAGGCATTCACACTTCTTTTCGTACAACAGTGATGCCCAAACATAGCTTTTGCTGTGCTGGGTGCTGTTCACCATCCCTCTCCACTAGCCCAGGAGTCTCAGGGTGAGAGCCAAAGCAGACTTGTTGGTCACACTTGGTACAAGTAGTTCCCTAAGTCCAGTTCATCAGCTGTAGGAAGGAAGCCATTTCCTTCAAAGTACTGCAGGTTCAGTGTATAACCCCACTGCTATCCGTCAAGTGCCTTCAACTGTGATGAGCTTAGTGTTACAAGGACTTGATGTACAAGCAGATACAGGCATTGTGAGCTTGAAATAAGGAGCTTTATTTTCATCACAAAGTGACTGTTATCACCTTGGTGAAGGAAAAGTTGTTCTGAAATGCTGATGTAACTGCTTCCTGCAGGTCCTAATAACTTCATTTCAGTATTTCCCGGAGATGGAAGATACTGGAACGCGAGGAAGTGGTATCACTATGAGAGGGGTTGCCAAAACTATTACAACACTGTATTTTGGACAGCAGGCTCCTGAGCTGAATCTTTTTAGACTGAAGAGCTTCACTTTGCTTTCCATATACCTAAGGTGGTGACTTGTCTCTGGGTCTTTCAACTACAAAGAGAGCCCCTGCAAAGTGGAAAGCAGAAGTCTACGAGGAACAGCATTGGGTCTTGAGAAGAAGTCTGAATTTTGGGGATAGGGGAGCAGGTGCTAGTGCTTTATGCTTCTGCATACTGACCTTGGGTTGTTGCCACCTTTCTGAATAGCTGCCCTAGATGTCTTCATTAGCAGTGCATCTGTGTCCACAGGGAGACTATTGCTATGAGGGCTGTCAACATTTGGTTTGTGCCTGCACCAGGATAGACAACTTGAATCCTTCTCTCTGAGGCCACAGCTGCAAACCAAGCATGAGCTCATAGTGTAATGTGTGACCTGTGCTTCAGAGCTGACCAGTCGGGTCTGCACTCCGTGAAGGACAGGGATGCACAGCGTTAGGCTGGGATAGTTGTGCTGGGCAGCCAGAACAGCATTTCCACCTCCAGGGAAGAGGTGGGAAACCTGAGTTGCAACGAGCACCAAAGTATTTTGGCATTCCTCTCCCCAGATGCTTATTTCATGTTAAGTCAAATGCTGTTTAGATAAAATCAGAAGCTTTGTGTGTGTATTGACATTTAATATAAATGTTTTGAAAAGAAACAGTGTTCCAAAATGAATTTGTGAGACTTGCTGTTCTTACCCTTCAGCGACAGCATTTCAATCTTATCTAAATGCTTTCCTGGAAGGGAATTTCATTAAGATTCACACAGGCAGGAAATTTGCTTTTGAATGAAACGGTGATTTTTCTACCCGAAAGCTTGTGACTGGCCCCATGCAGCAGCCCCCAGCTTATTTCCACTGAGCCGTTTCCCCGCTGCTGCTGCTCTCCACTTTGAGCTGGAACCATGAAACGGCTGTGATTGCTACAGCTGGTAAGCAATAAGACAATATGATCCTGAGACAGGATTTTAATGGTGTCGTGGCCATTAAGTTTCATGGTAGGGGACTGGAAAGGAGGGCTGTGAGCATTGTGGCTGCAGTTACGGCACTTCCAGTGCTTCTGGCTGGCCTCTGCCTGGTCCAAGAAGATCCCAGTGCCAGGGCTCTGGGGCAGCCCTGACAAACAGAGCTGGATGGACCCAGAGTCAGCAACTTCCCAGTCCCAAATACCAGGTTTGTGTGCAGTTGGACCAAACATCTTATTTTTGAGATCAAGGAGACACTGCTGGGACCTGGTCAGGAAGATGGTTTTGATAATAGTTTTTGTCCCACAGTAAAAGGACATTACAGAAATTGGCTGGCTCCTGAGGGAGTGATGAGTCCCCAGAGGGCAGAGAAAATCCTCAGGTGGAGCATGGGCTCTGTGGCGTGTTTGTATGAGTCCTCCTCTTCCTATTGCAAGTCTGCATCTGGAAGTCCCTGGTCATGGTAATTTCTTTTGCTCTGGCAATCTTTATGTTAAAAACAGATCCTCGCACGTGTGTGTGGTGCTGGGTACAGGAAATGGCCTTGACAAACTACAAAGGAGTGTTTGGTGGAAAACAGCCTGTGTTTATTGGCATACAAATCCAATCCAATGCTCCCTGTCTCATGACAGCCTGGGCATGAAGCTGTGGGTGCTGGAGCATCCCCCAGCCATGGCACACAGGGAGTTTTTATCATTCATGGAGTGTGTTACATCAAGTTTTTCCTGCCTAAGCATGCAGAAGTTGATTCTCACTGGGCTGTGAGAGCAGCTTGGCCTCCCCCAGCATTGCCACGTGGTGCTGCTTGGAAAAAACAGCAGGAAAAAAGCAATGCTTCAGCAATGGACGTGACAAGCCTGAACCAGTCTATATGTGGGACAGACGATCTACTCACAGGATTTCTGTTTTCCTCTCATCAAAGCCATTGTACTGTCTGTGTATGTATCAGAGTGGACACTTAGTGTTGCCCTTAATCTACAAGTGCTGCGAAAGACCATAGCAGCTTCCCTCAGCTCAGTGGCAAAGCATCAGCCAGGACATGGCTAACACCCATGGCAAGTATGTGCTCCATTGGGGTCAGGAGAGACCCACGGTGAGGCCTGTGATGGTTGAGTACTTCCCGGGATCAGCTCGGGGCCAGGTTGTAGAAACCTGATTGCTGTGTGATGGATGAAAGGACAACGCGACTGCAGGCGAATGGTGGGATTGCAGGAGTGTGATGGAAGCTTTACGGCAAAAGCTAATTAAAATGATTTGTAATGGTCAGTTAAGCATTTAAGATGTCCATTAATTACTCTCAGCACAGGGAGGATTTGTAAAACCAAGATGGGATTTACTGATTCCCCCAGATTCTGGTTTTCTGAAGAGAAACTTTGGAGACTGGGGTTAGAGTGTCCTGAGAACAGGAGAAAAAAATGTCCATCAGGATAATGGCATCTTATCAGCTCAGGAGAATGGCAGTGGTGCAGGAGCAAAAGTAAGGTGGTGGGAGCCAGGTAGGAGCATGGGAGTAGTTCCATGGGAATGCCTGCCTGGACACAGGGAACAGGGATAGTGTGCCCCAGAGAATTGCCAAAATACCGCGATCTGCACTTTCCACCTAACCTTGGGGTTTTTGGTTTGTTTTCTTCTTCTTACTTAAATCCTTTTAAAAACCTGAGGAAAACTCATCCTTCACTTCTGTTTTTGCATTTCATGTACAAGGCTCAGCTCTTCTTAAGTTACGTTATCAGCTGCTCTCTGATGATATAATTTGCCAAGGGCCCTCTTTCCATCAGACACAGAAGTAATTTATCCTGCAACACACCGACAAGTGAAACAGAAACATTTCTTTGCTTAGGGCTTAGCTCCCAGCATTACAAGGGAGCTGGGTTTAATGCTTTCTAATAGGAATAAGGAGCATTACTGTCTGCTTCTCTGGGAAGTGTGGAGAGAATCTAGGAGCGGGGAAGCGGGGAGCGTTGCTGTTCGCTTTGAGCACCATCATTACCAGCAGCAGCAAATTGTCACGTGCACAAAGGTTTCGTCTATCATGAGAACTCGAGCGGGTTGACCACAGCAGCTCCCCTCTGGAGGCATTGCATACATGGGAAGTGGCTGACCCCAGCCATAGCTGCAGCACTGATTTATATCGTGAAGATGCACACTCTGGCTCTGCAGAATAGCTTGGAGTTACTTCCCGGTTGTGAGGGACGGAGGGGAATGAGAAAGCAACAAACCAACGATTTTGTTCCTGCTTTCATTTGTTAGGCTTTTTATGAGGCTAAAATGACAGACGGTCCTAGGCACGAGGATTTGCTACCCCTATATTTCAGGAGGGGAGAGCTGTATAATAGGCTTCTACATAGAGAGTAAAAAAGCCAACAAAACCTCTGATTGTGTGCTAAATCACATGTCATTTTCTTGCGCATCTGCTGGAACTGCAGCTCTGTCTGGTTTGGGAAGGGAGAGGAGATGCAGGGGAGGGCAGAGAGGAGTATGCTGCGGGGGGCTGAGCTGGCAGGGGGTCCCATCCAGCCCCACATACAGTCTCTGCTGTGTGGCTGGGTGCCCTGCTTCATCCCATCTGTGTGCTGTGCCCTGGACTGGTATTTCAGGTTAACACTCAGCTTGCATGGCTGGTGAGACTAATCACTGCATGCCCTGTATGCTGCTGACCCCCACAGGGCCATAACACAGATTCTGCCCAAAAGGTTCAAACCAGGTCCACTGCCAAAATTGTAGAGATAAAACAGCTGGTGGCTGCTGAGCCCACAGCTCTAGCTACTCCTCATCAAGCTATTCAGTGCCTTTTAGGGGTTCTACAGTGGAAATGAACTGTGTAGCGGTTCTCAGGCAAGTACTGCCTTGGCACCACTGAACCATCCTCTCTAACATTCTACCCTGGCCGCATTCAGTTCTGCTGTGTGCTCAGCATGTTCTGCAGGGAGCAGATGTTAGATATTCCTTGCCAGTGGTACCGTCATAGGACTGACATGAGGATGCCTCAATGCTTGTTGGTGCAGCAGTGCAGTGCCATAAGTAAGCTCCCACCGGAGAAATCCTATGGGACAAGAGTGAAGAGGCCTGATGATAGGGCTGTTCTCCCAGCAGAGCCTGGGACTGGTCTCCCTCAGCCAGTTACTGTCTCAACAGCTTCTCCTGCTTCGTGTTACAGGCATGCTTACCGTGTACAGGCAGGCTCCCATTTTCCTGGGGTTGCCCCTCAGACCCACCACTGTTATGACTGGCTTTTCAGGGGCACTGCAAAAGATGCTTTTTTCAGAGCCTTCTGTCCGGGTGGTCTCCTCAAGGGCAAAGGAAATGCAGCATCAGCATCATTAATCTTGTAAAAACTCAATTGGGCTTAAGTCTAAGCTGTTCTCATTAAGGCAACCAAGCCCCCTGCATATAGTGTAACACTGGAACTCCTTTTTAGTATGTATATATATCTTGTCGGGAAGTGTAGGTTGTATTTAAATACCTGTTCTCCCAAATAAATGCTGTTGGCATGTTTATGGCTCCTTCTTAAGAGCTCAATGCAAAGTTATAGTTTCTCATATGAAAACGGGACCAACTTTTTAATTTTGCCTTCTTTTAATATCCTGTGAAGTACTGAGAAAGTGAAAAAAAAAAAAAAAAAGAGAAAAAAAGGCTTTAGGCCTTTATAAAATCCCTAAAACTTTAAAATTTTTGAACTATTTTTAAAAAGCAGCTCCCTTTAAAAAAACAAACTTTTGAGAAATTGCATGAAAAACAAGACACGCTCAGGTTTTAAGGCAATCTTGATATTTCTGATATGCAGAGAAACTTCAAGGGAAATGAGCATGTTTGCATTTTGGAAAGAGAAAATAACTTGTGTTTGCAAACCATTTGTATTGGAAACATTCATGATTAGCTTTTCTCCTTCCTGATTGGACAATCCCAAGTACAAACACAGGCTGGGCAGAGATTGAGTCAAGAGCAGCCCTGAGAAGAAGGATTTGGGGCTGTTGGTGGATTAGAAGCTCAACATGAGCTGGCAGCATGCTCCTGCAGCCAGAAACCAGCTGTATCCTGGGCTGCATCAGCAGCAGTGTGAACAGCAGGTCAAGGGAAGGGGTTCTCCCCCTCTACTGTGCTCTCAGGAGACCCCCCAGCAGTGCTGCATCCAGCTCTGGGGACCCAACGCAAGATGAGCATGGACCTGTTGAAGTGAATCCAGAGGAGGCCACAAAGATGCTCAGGGGGTTGGAGTGCTTCTCCTATGAAAACAGGCTGAGAGAGCCGAGGTTCTTCAGCCTGGAGAAGAGAAGGCTCTGGGGAGACCTTAGAGCAGCTTCCAGTGGCTAAAGGGAGTCTGAAAGAAATATGGAGAGGGACTTTTTAAAAGGGCATGTAGTGATGGGATGGGGGAGAGGGAATGGCTTTAAACGAGGTGGAAATAGAGATTTCTGCCTTTATGATGAAGGTGGCTGAGCAGCTTACCCACTGAGAGGAGGGGGTTGATGGCTGCAGTATCAGTGGATCTGACTTCTCCTGAATTCCTGGCTTGTGCTGTGGATCTGTGAAACTAGTGGGGCTCTTTTTGTTTTGCATGAGTGCACATTTTTTTCCAGGAGACACAGGTCTTCCTGCAGCTCCAGAGACTTTGTGCCTGAGTCACTGACACCTGATCACTTCTTTTCTCATCAAACAGATCCTGATTTTCTTACAGTCAAGCTTCGGTCTCTTAAAGGGGAGAGCCCCTGCCCTTCGGAACAATTTTTGCTCCACTATCATAGAAGAGACACTACCTTTTTTCTCCCCTTGCAGCTGCAGGAACATCAAACCGCCTCTGCAGAGCATTTTTCTGGAAGCCATGTGCCTGTTCTGAAAGGTGCTTCACCAGAGAGCTGCAAATCCTGCGCTGCCTGGCTCTAAAGCTGCAACAAGAAATCACTGGTTCTGGGGAGGAGATGGGAACATGCTCTGTGTGATCTCGCTGCTCCAAGGTGCACCCCTGGGCAGGGGCGAGGAACCCTCCAATGAAGCAGACCACTTTCTCTCCTGATTTTTGCCTAGGTGAATTCATTTCATGCTCACCTCTGGTGCTGGAGTGATGCTCAGCCCGACTCCTTTTGGCTACAAATAGCAGCAACAACTCTTCTACCTCTTATCGCAAACAAGAATGCCCCAGCAGGAAGGAGTGCCCCTCGTTGTACTGATCCCCGCTGGGCACTGCTGCAAGGTCCTGCTCCATGGGAAGAAACCACCACTGAAAATGTGCTCATCATTGGTAACTTCTGGTTTCTCTCACTAACCGACCAGCTAGATCTCACCTCACCCAGGTAGAGGGCAGTTGCCAGCCCATCATCCTACTGCTTTCCTCCCATGGACAGAGGCTTCTCATCCAACTCCAGCCTTAGACTCTCTTGGGCAAGCTCGACAGGCTTTTTGAAAAGAAGAGCTGCCAATTAGCTCCTATGCATTCAAAGTGATATCTCACAACTTTGTGTGAGGAGATTTACTCAGAGAAAGGCTTTGCCATCCATTGTTTCCTCTCCACCTCCCCTTCTGGGGTCCCAGGACTCCTGTGCACCTCTTTGTGCCTGGGCCCAGCTTCAGCAGGAGAAAGGGCCACCATAACCTTGACCATCTCCCACTGGTCCTGTACAGTCTGGTGGAGGGGGCAGACACACATCCCAGGAATCTGTTTGTGCAAGGAGAGGGGTAGGCATACTGGTTAGGCACAGCGCCATCCATCCCCAGAAACACCAACTGATCTTCAGTGACACCTTAAGAGCTTGGGAAGCTGCATTTCTTCCTTCCGCTTGGCACCTGGCACTTCAAATTTGAGAAGGAAAGATGCTAAATTAGCCTGAACATTGTCCCTGCTTCCAAATATTAATAAATAATCTCAGCATAGCAGAGAGCAAGCAGAGGAGAAGCTTGCTGACAATATTCAGGGTGGCTGAGGTAAAGGACTGGCTGTGAGGAGCTGCAGAAAGACCCTTGTGGCACTGAATAAAACGGTAATAGAATCACAGATGAAATCTGATGTAGATAAATGCAAAGTGATGCGCATGGGGAAAGACAATCCTAGCTTTACGTACAAAATAATGGGCTCTGAGCTGGCTATTTCCACTTGGGAGCAAAATTTTCAGGTTATAATAAATAGCTCTATGCAAATGTCACTTCAACACTGAGTATCAATCAAAAAAGCAAAGGGAAAGCTAGAAATTATTAGGAAAGGAAGAGAGAGCAAAACAGAGGAAATCATTATGTTGCTGTATAAATCCCATCTCTTGAATGCTATTGTGCAGTCCAGATTCACCAATCTCAAATATGATACAGAAGAAAGAGAAAAGTTACAGAAGAAGGCAATTGAAGATGATCAAAGGCATAAAAGGGCCTCCATTCAGGGAATGACTGAATAGATTAAGACTTCTTATCTTGGAAGCAAAAATGACTGAAGGAAAAATATGACCGAGTTTCATGATGGGAAGAGTGGCGTGACTGTGGAACAGCTGTTCACATTATTCAGTGCTCTTCAAAGGAAGAGAGTGATCATCAAAGGAAGCCATCAAGTGACAAGTTCAGAATAAACAGAGGAGGTTTTTAGCTGTGGCACTCCATGCCACAGGGAACAACAGATGTTTAAAGTTTGTGTTGGTTCAATAGGGTGTAAATTAATCTGTGGAAGAAATATCCATCCAGGACTATTAAATGCAGAGATGAAGTCTACAGTTCAGGAGGTTCCTGAGTCACAGACCAGTGGGGAATGGAGAGTATTCTGGGAAGTATAAACACATCTTTGTTCTATTTTCATACTGCTTCCTGAGCACCTGCTGGCTGTTGTCCACAGCAGGATGCTGGGCCAGGTGCAATCTGTGGGCGGACCCTTTGCCATCATCCCTATGTCCTGCATTGCACACCAGGCTGTATCTCCCACTAAGGCAAAGCAGCTTAAATGTAGCCCAAGGTGTCTGGTGCTGCTGCCTGCCACCATTTCTGAAACAGCCCCTGCATCACAGAGACAGAGCTGATCGGTGGCTTTCCAGACTCAATACACCAGATGCAATTCTTCACTTAAAAACTCTTCACCATCACCTGCAGGCAGGTGCATCCCTTTTTCCTTTAGCTCCCAAAGCAAAAGCCTCTGTAGGCCAACCATTTCAGGGCATGGATCCCTTCTCATGGGATACACCTCCTGTGGAAGACAAAGATATAACCCTTGTGGCTGTTGGTGGGACCCCTGAAGCAGACCTTAGTGACTGATGGAAAGAAGCAACCCACCTGAGTGCTGGCTACCTTTGACCTGGTGGTGGCTCTGTCTCAGAACAAGGATGTTTCATGGCAGTCAGCCTTCCCCCAGCCTGGCCTGGATCATCTTGGGTTTTATTGTTCCAAGCCATCATTGAAAGAGAATGTATAATTATGAATAATGGGAGAATGAAAAAAGGAAAATATTCAGCAGTGTCTTGAATGGTTGGTCCAAATCTGAGTCATTCACCCAAGTGTTCCCCCAGTAAATTAAAAGCAAACACTTGGATGCTCTGCACACACAGTATGTAAGTGCCTATTCTGGCTGGAAGCTCACTACCTTAATGACAGACCATTTGTGTCCCGTGCACTTCTCCAAGGTTGCCTTAAAAGTCATGCCTCAGCTGTTCATCAGCTAACAGACACGAACTGGGAGCCTTGATTTGCACCTCCTTTCCATCTAGAAATGAGGGTGAAGGATAGTGGCTATTATAAGGTAATCACACCCTGGAGGAAATTCCTGAGCTCAAGTATCTCTGCTTTCCCAGAACAGGGTAATCCCCTTGGACTTGCCTAGCCATTGGCAAAGCCTGTTGGGCTGGGTCAGCTTGTTACTCTCTGCATTTGGGAGCCTGCCCTAATTCTGGAGGCTGCTGCATCACCAAAGCAGCCTCATGTTGACATTGCATACTCAGTCATGTGGAGGTGAGGCTTATTTTCTGAAACCTGACCATTTTCACCTATAAAACCTAATTTAAAGTAACTGTAAGGACAAGTTCTATTCTTATTGACACCTGTGCTATTTTGCAGCAGCCCTGAAGAAGTAATGATGATATTCATTGAAACAGGAGGACAATCAGACATTAGGCTGATCAATTAATCTTCAGGAGAGGGAGCACAAAAGGATCCATTACACACACTGAAGCAACTCTCTCATGGTGACTGTTATGCAAAAAAAATCCCCACCCACTTTTATTTCACCTAGTTTTTCATTAGGAAAGTGTTCCTGCTGCCTTTGGCTCTGTGGGACAGGGAGGAAGACGAGAGTCTTGAATGTAGAGTGTGAACTACAAGTAGGCAAGGGCAGGAATCTTGGCTGCAACCTGGCAAAATCAGGTGTCTTTCTCTTCCTCTTCTTTTTCTTCTCTCTTTCCCTCTTCCTCTTCCCCTTCCTCTTCATCTCCCTCTTCTTTTCCTTTTAACTCTTCTTCTCCTTTCCTCTCTCCCTCTCCCTCTCCGGTTGTGGCTGCCTCTCTCGCCCACTCCTCCTTGGAGCTCCCTGCCTGTCCGTGGCTGGGGGATCCTGCCACCCCAGCAAAGGGGGTGAGCCAGGGCAAATCCAGCCCAGCTCCCGGCATGTGGATTGGCACTGTCCCACTGTCCCTGAAGGGAGCTTTTAGCCACACAAAGGCAGACCCTTGGTACCCCATGGCCACATGCCTCATGCATGCGGCATGACTGGTGCAGGCTCCTCACTCCTGCGATGCCCTTGTTGTAATCTATTTGTGCTGAATAATACATATTTCTTGTGAAGAAAAGCGATTATTTCTGTGCAGGGGGAGGTTGGCAGCTCTGAATACTGAGCAGCCATTTCCTCAGTGCGGTAGGATTCAACCTGGTAATCAACCCTATTAGTGTTAAAAGGAACTGTCTAAATGTCAAGCCAGGTTCAATAAATAAGCACTAACACGTTTAGAAATGGCTTAGAAAGGGGAATTAAAGTTTTGCTGCTAATTATGTTTCTTATTTTAGATTTTCTGTCAATTCTAGCTCTTCCATTCAAATGAGACACTGCTAAGATGAAGGAAATGAGACAGCTGAAAGCTGGAGGTGGGCAAAGGTGTTCATATATAATAGAGAGCTAATGGGGACCTTCACCCCAGTCATGGACCAGTGGAAGCACAGTAAAAACAGTGTCATCAGACCTTTCAGTTAGGTACCTTCTAGCCTCCTGTTATAGGGTGTCCCAGGTCCTCTGGTACCTCTTGATCCTGCCAGAGTCAGATAAAGAGGGCAGGCTCCCCTGACCAGCTGAAGGCATGCAGCCCAGGCGAGCAGGAGCAGGGAGCATGGCTTGCTGGAGGCACATTGTATAACCAGCTACAGAAATCAGTGCTGGTTTTGACAACCAACCCTAATCCTCTGGACCCAGCAGTCTCCAGTGCTGCCTGGATGGAAGCAGCTCACCCACGCCTGTGCTTTGATGCTGTAATGACATATAACTGACACTGATGGCAGAGGCTAATCCAGTCTGCCCCATAATGTCCCCAGTCAATCATGCAATATTCTGTTATTGGAAAAACTCATTTTTGCACCTCTGATGGTAATCAGTGGATGCCCTGAAGCACAAGGCTTGATAGCCCGTGTAATTTGCAACCTAGCTAAGTGTAACTGCAGATGTTAATCCTATTTATACAAATGCCTGACAAGCAAAAGTAGGGATGAAGAGGGAGCTGCAGGAGAAGGCATAGAGCTGGATTTCCAGGAATTCCTCTGCAAGTTTCAAGCTGCTGCATCCCCAGTGGTGGAAGACTGAGAGGTTTTGGGGTGGTCAAAGGAAGGTACCACAGGCAGCAACTCTGCAGTTGTGCCCCTCCTTTGGCCTGGTATCTATTCTGGAAAATGATGGAGCAGACCTCACTATGAAGCATGGCAACTGTTCTCTACCTACAAATGTGTGTCAAAGCTCGTTGTGAAAACAAAAAGCTGAAAAGAAAAAGAAGAAGAAAAAAAAGATGGGAAAAGCAAAATCCTCTTCTGTCTGCCTTCTCCCCTTTTTATCCCCAAAACAAAGGATGTGCTTTGCGTCCCAGGTCTTTCTTTCACAGCCTGATTCCTCTGAGGACTGCAGATATCCAAACAGAAGAAAAGAGGATTTACCTTGTCTGAAATCAAACTTTCAGTGGGCAGCCAGGAGGGTTACCTTGCTGAGCCTGCCTCTGCTCTGCTGTCTGGAGTCAGCTGCTCTTTGCTTTGCAGTTTTCATTTTGAAATCTTGCTAAATTTCTTCTCCTTTAAGTTCTGCTTCTAATTTATATCCACCTTCCCTTTCAGTGCCTTACTTGTGTGCTTTTCCACTGCCTTTCATGCTCTGCATCTTTCCTACTGCCTATTCTTGTTTTGCTCTCCTTTCTGGGGTCTGTCCTCCCTAGTTTTTTGTTCATTTCCCCACAGTTATTGATATATTTTCCTTCTCTAACTTAGTAGTTCTTGCTCTCTTTCTCATATTCCCAGTTTTCCTTCTTTCATTGCCTTTTCCAACTGTTTTTTTACCAAACTGCACAACTTTTTTGCCTCCTGCTGTCACTGACACCCCATGACCCACCAGCCTGGGCTTTGCAGGGGCTCTCAACTGTCAATGACAATAGTCCCATCAGGAGGAGCCCAGCCTCACAGGGATCCAGCTGCCTAGCAGCATTTACAGCCATGGATTTCCTCTCTTTGCTCCTCTCCAAACAGCCCCACAACAGCCAGCGTCTGCACCCTGATGTGTTACTGCTGCCATCATCCTTTTCCAATGAAATAGCAGCATTTCTCTGGTCTTGCTAATCTAAACCAAACACAAAACTTCCCCAAACTCCAACCAAGGAAAACCCAGCTCTATAACTATTTAATTAAGATTGATACCTCTGAAAAACATAGCTAAAAACTACATTGAATTTGTTGTGCTTTGTTTTCCCACTGTTCATCTCTAGGGATGTCTCCTGCTTGGGCAAGAAACATCAGATGCACTAACAGCACACACCTGGGGGGAACATGCAGCACTTAACCTGACCAACACATCCTCTCTGCCTGATTACACTGATTTCTGTTGTTTAGAACAAGGCTATGACAACTTGGCTCTGTTGCACAATTCCCTAGCTGCAGGAGACCAGATTGTGGCCTGGAGTTCCCACTTATGTGATTCCAGCTTCAGGGTCAAAGGACAGCATCAAGGATGGGCTGGCAGGGGTGGTAATGTCTTTAACTGTATCCATTAAAATAGATGGAAAAGAACAAATGAACATTTGGGCACATTTATTGCGTTCTTTCAGATCTGAGAAAGAGCTGCTGCAGTCAAGAACGCATTTTCCACCCCAGCTGTATACTGTGATTGGTCTAATAAAAACACATTTCATTTGCCTACAAAAGTCACTCTTATGGGCACGTTACAGCCCTAAAGGATGCTGTTTTCTATTCCTGACTTCCTTTAAAAGACCAGGGTTTTCCGCTTATATCAGCAAAGGCACCAGGCACATGGTACAGCCAAGTGGGTGCTGCTGTATAACTCTTCACATTATAGTTTTCTAAGCTTGATCCTCCATGCACTTAAATCAATTTTACACCCATAGTACTCCTCGGATGCCTCAGCAGCTGCTTCAGGATTTCACCAGTTTAAGATTAGGATTGGGCCCAGCAGCTTGTGTGCTTTCCAACAGCCTACATGGTGCAGGCGCTCTTACCTCAGTGAGCTCATATCTGTGCTTCCAGAGGACAAAGAGTAAGACTGGGATCTATAACTGGGATGTGTATAAAACTGATGGCTAACTGGGCACTGACTTAAATGGGCAAGCAAACTCAGATGAAGACAGGCAAAACTAGTTTAGGATCTGGTTGCGGTGCACATGCCATCAAGTACCATTTGGTCCTTTTGGCAATTCCTGGGACAATGTACAGAGGATGTTTTGGTCAAAAACTGTGTATTAAAACCAGAACCTTAATGCCACTTACCCTGATCTTCTGCGGGCTTAAGGCTGCTTTTGCCACACACAGCCTCTGAGCTCTTCTTCTCCTCTTCCATTACTAAAACAGCCTAAACATCATGTTTTAGTTA
>JANRGW010013850.1:0-23290 GCA_024733675.1 Psilopsiagon aymara
GTCAGTTTGGGTCAGGTGCCCTGTCTCTGCTTCCTCCTGGCTCCCCCTCCTCCCTGGCAGAGCATGAGGCTCAGAAATTCCTTGTCCAGACCAAAATGTACTAAGCAGTAACTAAAACATTGGTGTTATCAGCGCTGTTCCCAGGCCACGAGTCAAAAACACAGTGCTGCACCAACTACTAAGAAGGAGAAAAATGACTGCTACTGCTGAACCCATGACATAGTGTCTGAGCATTAATCCTGTGGTGTTCCAACACAGATTATTTTTCTTAATTTAAGACTTTATATTTATTATTTTGTTATTGTAAATATAAATTGCATTTACCTTTTCTCATGAAAGTGTTGTAATAGGAAATACCTATTAGAACACATGAAGGAGATCATTAGTTGAATCAGTAACTGGGGAAAATAACATTTTTGTAATACTTGTAAGTGGTTTTACCAAAGTATTTACGTAATTTCTCTTAAAGTAGGGTAAATCTTCTCAGTCAGACAATAGAATGGGGATTTGGCACTGTTTAATTCTTTGTCAAATTTTTGACACTGATTAGAGAGGGAAGACTACCTGGTCATAGGACCAGAGTTCTGAAGTGATGAAAGGTGAAAGGAATGGCATGTTTTTTTTAAGGGAATAGAGATTATAGCTGAAGGATTAAGCTCCTCAACTTTTATTCAAATTGTCTGTGCCTTTTGGGATAGATAGTTTAAGTTATCTACCCCAAAGTTAGATAGCTGAAGTTAGGCTGCAGTCATCCTCTTGTAGTCAGTGGAGATTGATGTCTTCAGGGGAAGAATGGGATCACTAATGTTGCTTTGGAGTTCCCTGTCTTTTTTCATTTAACATTTTAGGAAGTTGACCTAGGGAGGAATTAAAAAATACCCAAATTTTGTAACATAAATAGAGCCTACGCTGATAGAAATCTAGAAGTGTTTGTGTTTTGAAATCAAAAGCCACTAGAATTAGTCATTAATTTCTGCTCCTGAAATTTTATCTGAGGAAAAAAATAAATAAAATCCAGAAAAAAAGTAGAAATTGCTAAAAAATACTGAGAGAACCACAATGAAAAGAAAGCTGAGCTGGAATTAATGTGTTGGTCTCATTGGTGTATATTTATTTACTAAATTTTCAAGGTATCACACCTGTTTTATTGGCTTGAGTATTGGCACCATAACTTTGAATCAAAGATCTTTCTTTTCCTGGAACATTCTCTCCGGTGCAGCCAGTGTGGCAGACAGAAATGGATAAATTGATTCTTCCATGCTTTCTTCCATGACACAAAATCTTAAAAATTCACAGGTATTGACTGGAGTCCTGGACCATGTTGAATATTCAAAGTATCTGAGTTCAGGGACTGTTGGCTCCAAAAGCAGAACAAGCAGAAGTAAAATTCTAGTATTTTACATATGAGACTTGGTTCTTCTGTTCCTTCATACTGCCAGTGGCTGAAACGGATTATTTTTTCTTTCTTCATGCAACAAAGAACCATGCTCACAGGTATTTGAAATACCATTATGAGATCAGTATTTTTGATACCTTAATAAATCCCTAAAATAAACAAAAAACATTCAGCAATTTAGTGAGTGGATTCTTCTGTGTTAGACAAGGGCTGTTATCCCAAAGCATCAGTTACATATGCCTAAATCATCAGTTCTGGTCCAAGTCCTTCAGGAGATTCTGTTCTACTGCAAAACCAGAAGGTACTAGTCAAGAACAACCACAATAAAGTGTTAATAGCGGTGAGAGTTGAGGAGGAACTGTTAAAATCACAATGCAGGAGCTGCATTTTTTAGTCTAAGCCGAGACTCCGTTATTGTCAGATTCCATCCAGGAAAGACTACCAAGAGACAAGCAGGGCCACATGCTTGGATATTTACTTCTTTTAACTGCCGAGTCAACACCATGTTGGTGCAATACCAATGGGATCTTCCTGGAAGGAAACCACCTCTGCTAAATTTACCCACAGACAAGGACTATTATCTAGTAATTTAATCTGCTATCAACCTCATAATTTCACTATATATTGTAATTAATGCAGTGACTTGATCATTCTGAATCTATTGATTTAGTGATTTAATTTTAATTGTGACCTCAATTTGGCCATCTCGTTGTTCAGTCTCTAATTGTCCTAGTAAAAATGTAGTACATATCTCACTAGTAGCTGCTCTTAAGTGAACATTTGCTTGCTCATCCTTTTAAATAAATCCATTAAAAGTATACAGAACTGTTTTATTCTGTCTGCCTGCAATGTGGGTCACATATTCTGAAGATACAATTAACCTCAAGTGAGAAATTTGCCAGCCACTGAGTTGCAGCATTGAAAAGCAAAGCCGGGGTCTTTTCACCTCATTGTGTAAGAATTATAAAGCCTTCAGTTTCTGCTGGAAAAAGAATTCCAGAACAGAGATGAAAAGATACGGTGAAATGAGCAGAAATGCTAAAGTTTGGGGTTTTATTTTCTTTCTCTTTTCCATTTGGATGTCTCTCAGGGAATACAGTACCATCGAGGGCCCATCTGGTGGCACTGTTAGCTGGAGTCATGTATTTCACAGGCTGAAGGACAAATCTTACACAAGAAAAAGAAAGAAAAGGACAATTCTCGCTACTGGAGCTATTCATGTTGCAGTGGTCAAGCAACATGGTCAAGCCCCATTTTATGCCCCTGTACAATCACATTCTCTTCAGTCCCGTTCTCAGAATTCCTGCAGGTGGGAGTATCTGATTTTTTTAACTTTTCTTGTTTGCTTGGATTTTTTTTCTTTTTTTTTTTCTTTTTTTTTTTTTTTTTTTTTTCAGTTATAGCAAATACCAGTGAATAGAAAAATGTCCTTTGTTAAATAAATGCCCAAATGTGCCATGAAGATATGTGTGTGTTTACTTTTTTTCATGTAGTGTCGGAAATTTGGTAGCCCTGAGCCTGATAAACTTCTTAATCCTAAACAGAAATTGTCAAATTTGAAATGCAGATGTGCTGAACACATAGATAGAAATCTTTCATTTATAATTTCATACTTTATACCTTAAAAAGCTTTCAATATGCTCCTATTTGGAACTGCTTGTAAAGAAGCCTTTGCTCTTTCACTTTTTATACATCACTGTAGAGTAAACGTATCTCCTTTTCTTGGACTAAATACTTCAAAGTTTTTGAGATTATTGATTTTTTAATAGCATGACCTGAGGTCACTGATGGAGAGATTCAGGTGCTTAAACATAGACCTCTAGGAACATTTTAGATATCATAAGGTGTTTAAGACACATCTGCTGTGCACAAGATACAGGAAATCTGGGGAACCCATGTCCCATTAGAAAGTGGGAAACCAGATGGGATTACCTCTCCTTGAGTGTTACAAGACCTTTGTAGACTTTCGATGCTTCAGTCCTCTAGGGAATGAATGCAAAGGCTGCTCACATTGGTGTCCACATAAGGCATTGGGGTAGGAGCTCCTTCCACCTTCCCTTCATTGGTGTCTCCTGTTGTCAGCTGTTTGATGCTGCCTTTGGCATTCTTAGGACCTTTGCAGGAGCTTGCTTACCTCACTAAAATGCTGAAAGTGCCTAAGAGGAGGGAAGAGTAGGCAATTTTCTGCAATTTTATTGAACTAAGTTGGTACAGCACAGGTACAGAATCAACTTGGGGGAGGGTGGAATCTCATGGCTGTGAGAGAGGGACAAGGAAGGAGGATGGAGATCTCCTCTTCTGGCAGCAAAGCCCATTATAGCATTTTCCTGCATTTGAATCAGCACGTCTTGTGTCTCCCCGTGGCGGGCTTTGGCACTCTCTCCACCAGGCCAGTTGGCTGTTTTCATGCCCCAAGCTGCCAGCTTCCCCCCAGATTTGATGTGGGAGGATATTTGGCATCTCCCTCAGAATGGCTTTTACCCCCTGCCGAGCTGCTCACCTAACTTTGTGGTACTGCATGAGTCATGCTGCCTTAGAATATGGGATTTAGCTGCTACTGTAAGAGAAATATCTCACTTCGAAAAATGCAAGCAGATACCTTGAGGCTTTCTGAAAGTGACAGGAAACTGAGCACCTAACAGCAGATGAACACTTGGGAAAGTCTTCCTACAGCCTCCGACACCTTCTTCAGGCAGATGTGATAGCTCAGCCCAGCACCACCTACTTACTTGCCCCTCTTAGGTAACTTAGATACTTGGCCCCATAAATATTCTTAATTGAGTTAGTAGGGATAGATTTCATTTGTAGGTGCTGTGAAAGTGTCACTGAGTTTAGGTCTTCTTCTTAATCAAGCCATTAACTTTTAAAAAAGCAGTAAAAAAGAGTACAGTGTAACAGCAATAGCAGTAATTAGGGTTGGAAATGGGTCTTTGTTGCTCTCTGGGAATTTTTAGTAGAAATCTGAGTTTTGACACACACTGTTATTGTCATGCTGCATTGATATTCAGACTGATGGTTTCTCAATGAATCTCTTTTTTCTGGTGTAATGTGAGACAAATCTATGCAAGATGAGAATATGTATGTGTTCGAAATGCAGATTTTCAGCCTGATACTGTAAGGAAGGAAGTTTGTAATTGAAAATTAATTCATACTGGAAAGTGTAGTCAATAGACAATTACTGAGATACAGCTTGTGTTTATTGCTTGAGGAATTTTACACAAGATTTATAACAACTAAAAGCAATTACTTTCACATGTAAAGAACAGTCTAAAAAGATGAAACTTAATTACTGCAGAAGCCTTCAAACATTCTTTATCTCATGTAAATAATCACCAACCAGACAGTAATTAAAAAAAAATTAGGTGTGAAAGTCAGCATGTTAACCATGTCAAAAAGGATTACAGGAAAATCCCCACATTGTCCATGATTCCTGTTCTGATAGTTTCACAGAAGTGTGGCACTACTCTTTTACTCCATATGTAAGATGTGGAAATCAGATTTGATGTTCCCGAAACTGAATTTCCAATTTTTAAGTATTCAGGTGCACCACTTCCTCTTCCCTCCCCTGTGTACACCTTTTGGACCCACTGATAGTCTCAGAAACATGGGAGTTGCATTCTTTGTGTGGAGACTTCTGAAAGAGTTCCCACTGTCACAAGTGAGAGGGATCAAGACTGGACCCAGTGCTGATATATTTGTAAACGATCTAGATGATGGGATCAAAGGTACCCTGATCAAGTGTGCCGACAACACCAAACTGTGTGGGGAAGTGGACACTTTGGAAGGGAGAACCTCTCTGTAGGATGGATGACCTGAATAGGCTGAACTGGGCTAACAAGAACCTTATGAAGTTCAACAAGGAGAAATGTAAGGTCTTGCACCTAGGAAAACCCAATCTGGAGTGCAGCACAGGCTGGGATCTGCCCAGCTGGGAGGGAGGTCTGTGGAGAGGGTCCATGGAAGTGTAGGGGATGCAAGCTCAGTAGGAGTGAACAGCGTGCAGCTGCGGCAAAGAAAGCCAACAGGATGCTGAGGAGCATCAACAAGGACATTGCCAGCAGAGATAAAGATGTCATTGTCCTACATTGTTTAGCTCTTGTTACACATAGAATGAATAGTGGGTTCATTTTGGGTCCCCACTGTGCAAAAGAGGTGTGGGCAGGCTGGGGATGATCTAGACAAGGGCCACAAAGATGATCTAAGGACTGGGCAGCATGTGAGGAAAGGCTGAGAGAGCTGGGTTTGTTCAGCCTTGAGAAAAGAAGGCTCAGTGGAGACCTCATCACCATGTTCCAGTATTTAAAAGGTGGCTACAAAGATGATGGAGACTCCCTTTTAACAAGTTGTCGCATGGAAAAGACAAGGGACAATGGGCACAAGTTATTTCTGGGGAGATTACGGTTGGACACGGGGGGAAAATTTTTCACAGTGAGAACAATCAGCCGCTGGAATAATTTTACCAGGGAAGTGCTGGATCTCCCGAAATTGGATATCTTTAAGATTCAGCTGGATAGGGTACTGGGCTGTCTCATCTAGGCTTCACTTTTGCCTTGGAAGGTTGGACCAAGTGATCCTTGAGGTCCTTTCCAACATGATATTCTGTGGTTCTGTGATTCATTCCTTTTTATGGGAAAAAATTGAGTGTTAATTCAAGGCATAATCTATGGCCTGCTCAGAGTTCTGCCCAGTATATTCCTCATGGCATCAAAATGGTATTCTCATACCAAGGGCCACTGTTTAGCCGCTTTCATCTGACTACCAGGAATGTTCATGTTCATGGATAATAATTCCCTGGGACAAGTGATAGTGGGCACAAGATGCCTGATATAATGGAGATTATGTAGTGCCTTGAAAATCAAGATACTGAATGCATGGCATTATGAAATGGCTCACACAGTGAAGAGATCTCAGCTTGGTAACCAATGGGCCTTGGCATTAGTACTATGTGTTTCTTTTTCTCTCTGTGCTAGCTGATATTTTAGCTTCTCAAGGGCTGAAATGCATAACTGTAACTGAGATATATGATCAGGATAACATAAGAAAGACACATTCTTGCAGAATACAAAAAGTCAGATAAGATTAAGTAATGGCTCCTTTTTTTTTCCCTCTTTAAACTCTGTAAAATTCACCCTGTGTACTTTGTTGTTTTAGTGAGTTAATATTTCTATAATATTCTGCTTTTTGTTCCCAAATTGGAATGGAATATCCAAAATTGTTAAAATTGTAGGAATTTCTTACCAGGCAGAACTTTAAGATTTGCATTTTTTTGTTTGTTTTGTTGTGTTTTTTGTTTGTTTGTTTGGTTGGTTGGTTGGTTGGTTTGGTTTTTTTTGTTTTTATTTAGTTGCCTTGTTTTGTTTTTTTTTTCTTTTGTTTAAAGAAGACCAGTATGTAAATTATTTTTTGATGCTTCATGCTTAAAATAATGAAGATCTCCAGTCTGAAACCAGTGAATACATTGTAGTGATTTGCAGAGGAGTTTAGACTCTGTGCACAGGTGTTGGGGAGAGAAATGATGAGAATTGCAGTACATTTTCACCCTGGAGTGAAAGGAAGCTGCAAATTGGTTATAAAGAGAGCAGTAAGTGTGTGTGAGAGGAAATTTTCCTCTGATGTTCCCTCTTCAAATTACTTCTGAGATTAAACAGGTAATTAAAAAAAAAACAGAAAAAAAAATCCACAAAATTTATTGGTCAGTGGATGTAGAGTTTGTGCTGCTTTTGTTGGAGCTACAGCAATATTTTGGTTTAGTTTAGATGCTGGGAAGGCATCTTTAGCAACTGCATTGAAACAGAAAGTAATGCTGAAGTGACCCAGGAGAGGGAAAATGTATTCAGGGAGAGTGCAAGCTCCTGTGATTGCCTTCACAGCAGCATGTCACTGGTCTCAGTGGGACGAATTTTCCTCCGTGGGACCCAGATGGCATTCCCAGGGCTTCCCTGAAGAGCAAGGGAGGTGTTCTCCCTGTCCCTTCCATTCTTGGGCTTCCTGAGTAAGGGCAGTAGCAGCAGTATTTATCACCAGAAAGGCAGATGGACAAACATGTGCCTATTGTGATTCCTTCTTGAGCTCAAATCCGAAAGCAAAAAGTAATGATGTGCAATTACAGGATATAGGTTAACAGAGGAAGGTTTTTCCACTGTGATGTGATTGCGGACAACAGCTAAGGGATAGCAGTAGGTTCAGATCCCCTGTGAAAGCATAAAGTTTTTCTGTCATGGTCAGTGTGCTCCTTTTTCATGTGCGAGGGGGGAATCAGGGCTTGGTGGCAGAGCAGATTTGCTCCTTTGTGAGCAGCTTTGGCATGAAGAGCAAAACATATGCGTGGGCTATTATACACAGAGCTCCTGGGTGACTTCTCAGCACTTGATTACATTTTAATTATTTTTGTAATGTGAGAGTGAGCCTACTCTCCTGAGAAAAAAGAACCATTTCTATTAATCTAACAGGTTATAGCAGAGGTTCAGCAATTAGCTGTGTGCTTTTTATTATGCTATAATTATTAACAATGAGGGGCCTCCAGGAGCCCCATTTTCCATAGTAAATCCCATTCCATTGAGCAGTCAAGTAGTTTGTTTTGGTCTAGGTTTGACAGATGGACCAAATGTGGTGTGAGCTGCGTTGCACTGAGCAATGCCTGGGCTTGTATCTTTATCTGGTGGGTCCCATGTTGATATGGTAGCATCAACCGCACCAGTTATGGGCAGTAAACAAACAGGTTCAAAGAAAGCACCTTGCAAAACACAACCCACAAACTGATAGAGGTACTACCTTCATTCCTCTTGTCATTATTAGCAGCACAAATGGACTCTCCAGCAGTAAAGCTACCTTTACCACCATTCAGCTGAAGGCAGATGGAAAGCATGGGGATGGGCGTAGTGTGTATGTATCATAAATACTAGTCCTGTTATTCGCTAGTCACCTGCAAATGGCCAGGCCTGGAGTCAAGAATGTGGTGTGTAATCCTGCGTATATCAAAACACCACGTTTCAAGCTACTCCAACTTGCTCAAAGTTTACTCAACCTTATGTTTTCCAAGTCTACAGCCACAGAATCATAGATCATAGAATAGTTTGGTTTGCAAGGGACCTTCAAAGGTCATGAGCAGGGACATAAAGTAGATCGCTCAGACCACGTCCAACGTGGCCTTGCAATCTGAATCTCCCCTCTCTTAGTTTAAAACCATTGCCCCTCATGCCTCGTAACAAACTAGAGGAGAAATATTTTAAAAATATTTTCTTTTTGAGCAAAAACCCCTCATTGTTACCACAGTTTTACAGGCTGTGACTGTCCTTCCCAGAATGACTGAGTCTAAGAGGTAAATTTCCCTGCCATGACTGTGGCTTGGTGCTGAAATCTAATTTATGAGAAAGAAAAACATGTATGAACTGATAACATAAACATGCAGAAAAGACTGTGAGCTAAACCCTCAGTTCTAACTTACCTCTATTTTTCAGATCTTGATACTGCAGCTTGGTTACTTATCTAAGAGTGGTTTTGTTGATTGTTTCTGGATATAGTAACTTCTGATCAAATCAGAGAATTTAAGAACTATACTTTTATTTAAGAATCCTGCTTCTATTTAATAGTTTCTGCTACAAAAAGAGCTTTATGAGATTAGTGTCCCTCTGAGCAATTAACTATTAGGGTCCCCTAATGTCTGAAGTCATACACAAAACAAATAGAGTAGTAGATGTTGCTTCTCTGGGATCATAACAATTATTTATTGCTTTTAATAACTCTGAGTTAGCTTGGATCTGTCAGAATGTCCTTTTGTACTAGTGTCAATGGGAGTAATTCTAACAGTCAGTGGAACTGATAGGTGAAATCAGAATTACGATCAGTGTACTTTTTATTTCCTTGCACGATGAAGGAAAAAGAGAGCCTAGAAAAACACTGGGGAATTTAAAATCCCATGGTTTTCTAGGTCTTTCATAAAAACATGTTAAAGTTTCAAGTTCATAAAGCTCTCACTTTTCCACTATAAATAAATTTTACGGTGAACTTGCACTTTTCAAAGTATCACATGAAGGAAAGCCGTTCATCTTGGTCTTCTTTCATGCTTTTGCTTTTTTTTTTTATCACTTGTAACATAGGTCAGGGTGCAGCTGTGGTCAGTAGGGCGAGAAGGATCTAACATGGCTGTTTGCCTCTTGCACAAGTTAGGCTTGGTGTCCCTTAGAGGATGGACTATAGTGCGTCACATCATTAGTTTTTTAAACACTGCTGCATTTGGTCAGGAGGGATGTGTTTTAGAATGAGAGGGGGAGTCACTCGAAGTCTAAATAGGAGGAAGCATAGTGTTCAAGGCCAGGTTGAACAGGGCAAACTGGTCTAGTGGAAGCCAACTTGTCTAGCAGAAGGTGTCCCTGCCTGCGGCATGGGATTGGAACTGGATGCACTTCAAGGTCCCTTTAACCCAAACCAGTCTGTGATTCTATGATTTTATAGTCCAAGTGATGGAGGGGTCATGAATAAATATTTTGGAAACTAATGAACTCCCTTGCATGTTTTCAAGCAGGCAGGGGCCACAAGATCTGTGGGCTTTTTGCCCTGGGCACTTGTACCACTGTCTGTACCCAGCTTTACTTTATCAAGGCGCTCAATCACTTCACCTGTTTGGGCAGGAGAAGTCCTTGGAGTTGTTTTAGCTTGATTATATTTCCTTCTTCGAGCCACTTGATGGCAGTCATTAGCGTTACAAAGTTGCATGTACACCCCTATGTGTTTGCATGTGTTTATAATATACATAGTAGAAATTGTTTCTTAGGATCAACAAAAATAAATTCTCTGCTTCATTTTGCTTACTGTGGAAACTGTCTTTTATACACGATGATTTTCCATGTATTTTTTTCTACATTTCTGTAGATTTAATAAAGCATTTGCCAGCTTCTTAAAGCTCTTCCCCAAAACCCAATTCCTCATCGGCTGTCACACACTGGATAAATCTAAGCTGTCCTTGAAAAAGTAAAGTTTGAAAACATATTTTCACAGCATCATGATAAATTATGTTCATGATACACCCTTTGAAATTTGTAAGTTTCACTTTCATGTCACTTGGATAACACTAGAGTATAATGCACATCCTCCCATTAAAAATGTATTCTCCCGAAAACTGCATGCGCAGAAACAGACAACCATTATGCACAGGCTTCCAGAGATAATCAATAAGGGAATGAAAAAACAGGTTATCAGAGAGAGAGGGGATTTCTCACTGAATAATCATTCCAGTTCTGGGCTCTCTGTCCTGAATCTCAAGAGAAAGCTACTTCATAGTCCATTCCTTCCAAAAAACCCACCCAAAATCCTTCATAAAATGAGTCTGTAAATTGGAATTCAGAACTGCACTGGCCACTAAGAATCCTGGACTCAGGAGAGGTGCTGGCTTGAGGTGTGTTTCGGTTTCTTCCTCGATCCAGTTGCCAGTTCTCTGGCTCTGCTCTCCGTATAGGCAACAATTGCCTGATCCTGCAAAGATGTACTTTATCTTTACAAATACCAGCAACATTTTCTCTCAAATGATTTAACTAATTACCGTATCAAGCTCAGCTCAGAGCAGTTGTTCTCAACCTGAATTTAACACTGACAGTTGCTGCTTCTTTTTCAGACAAAAAGAAAAGCTTTCATGTCAGAAAGCTTGACTGTTTCTCCGTCTATAGCAGATATTACTTTTCCTTAAGCTTCAGCAGCCCTTAGAAACAGGCAAGAGCCCTGGGAGTGTTCATCTGAACTCCTTGCTTCATGCCCTGAGGATTATGGCAAGCATTTTAAATGCAATTATTTGATACCACGATTTTAAATGAATAAATTACCTTTCCCTATTCTGGTCGAGCCATATCTTGATGAAGGGAACAAAGACCTTTGTTCCAAGGTGGCTATTGGTCCATCAGGAGCACTGAACCAAGGGGCTGTGAGGCTGAACAGTTAATAGTGCCTGGGGGGCAGTAGTCAGTAGATGTGACTTACTCCCATCTGAGGACTAGACTGGCATTTTCTATTTGCACAGAGAGTGAGTTCAGTGTCCATGCTGCAAATGTTGCTGCTCCACCATAGATTTCCCATGTATTATTTTCAGAAGGAAATCTTTAGGGGTTTTAATTAAAAACAAATGATGGTAAAAAGAGGTCTGCAGAGGATCAGGTGAAGGAACCCAAGAAGCCCCCAGAGTCAGTAAAAATGGGGGACAATGATTTGGTTACTCCTGTGACCATTGGAAGAGGAAGATTAGTCCATTTTTCCTCCTGGGAGCCCCACCGAAGTGAGACAACCTAATGAATTCTCTCCAAGAGCCTTTCAAGTCAAAAGGTACAGAACCTGGTGTTGTCTTATATTGCCTACATGGGTATAGGACCTATTGTAGAGTGTGAGGAAAAAAACAATTAAAATTCATGGTGACCTATTTTAACGTGATTATAGGCACGATTCACTAATGAGATGTTTAGGTGAAGGACCAGAGGTAAAGAAACGGGGGTTCAAGGGAGAGTGGGAAGACCAAAGCATGGGAAAATAAAAGGAAAAGGTGTTCCTTTTAAAAGGTGTTCCTGTTTAAAAGGGCCATTCAAGTGCAGACAGGCGACTGACCAGTGCCCTTGCCCTGTGCTTGTGTTGTGGTTTAACCAGTCAATCAGCTTGTCATCTGTCCTTATCAAATACTATTTCTAACTGTGTTTTCTATAGGCACACTGTCAGTGCATGAGTGTGTGACATTAGCCAACTTCAGGCCGGACTAGCCAGCAGTAGGACAAGAGGTGTGAGTACAGACCGTGGTCCTGGAGCACAAGTCTCAGGGGCCCAAGGGTCCAGTTGTCAGCAGTTGGCTGGGGTAGGGGTTCACAGCAGCCCAGCTCTCTGGGGCTGGGGTGGCAGAAACTCCCCTGTGCTCCATAAGGTCACACAGTCAGCAGGCCCTCAGTGAGCTAATTTTTCAGTACTAGTTCCTGACTTTTATGGGAAAGCCATGTCTTTCAGGCTGAATGGCTTTATTAATTATGGATAGCCTCACTAAAAACATGCCACAATGTCCCCACCCATCCTGGAGAAGAATCTACTTCTCATTTGGAGTTTACTGGAAGGTTTATGTGAGAATGTATGCTGTGATTTCTGTCGTGTTTAGTGTTGTTTAAAATATAACTGTTCCAATAGCAAGATGCTGCTCAGTGAATTTTATGCTGCAGGTTTCTATTAAGTCCCTATGAACAAAAGTATCTGCAATTGCTGTAGCTGTCTTTCTTGTCGTCACCTTAAAATAAGTGAGATTTAAAGTGTTGTGTATCTGAAGAACTGAAAAAAATCCACATGGGTTCATTTAGTTTCGTGGGCAGGGGGCTGGTCAAAGCTCCAAGAAAGCTTTGACTTGGAAAATTCAGCTCAAGGTGATGTAAAGTCGAACAAGGCCATCCATGATAGTTACACAGAAGACTTTGTGACATTGGATTGCCATGAACAGCAGACACATAAATTTGAAGAAACCTTATTTCCATGGGAACTAAGCTCTTCCAGTGCTTGGAATTTTTCTTCTGGCCCTATCAGGGGTCAGTGATGTGTTGTCTGAGCTATGTCACGAGTCACCAGTGGAGTTCCTTCACTAGCACAGCCTACAGTGGTTGATAATTGCATCCTTTCTGTATATCTCAGGGTAGCAGGTAGTATTATGGTCAAATAAATAGCATTTGAAGTACAGATTTGAACTTACTAACATGGCTTGACCTGACAGTGGGCATCAAGACATACCAGAAAAAGTGGATTTCTCCAAATAAGTATTCCAGCGTTTGGATAAAATAATTCCATATGACTTTTTTTGTTAGTTTTTTTCTGAAATTCAGGAATGGCTATGGGGTTCCTAGAATAATTGGTTTTCTTGGCTCTTTACTGATATCTCTAACAAACAATAACTTATGACTCTATAGCAAGGGTGAAGGTTTACACAATACTTTAATTATAGTGCCTTTTGGAGCTCTTTGGGAAATTAATTATTTCAGAACATTCTGACCTTTATTAACAAAGCAAACTAGACCTGAAGCCAGCTTTTGCCAAAACAAGCAATTTCAATGCTTTTTGAAATTCTGATTGTGCATTCAGAGTTCTTCAGAAAGAGCTGCCCAAATGAACACCTGGGTACCAATTTGTAGATACACAGCTGCAATTAATTCTAAATGGGAACACAAGTCACAATGTTGATGTCTCCATTTAGGCAGAAACCCAAATATTGTAAAAATGTTGAACACAAATCAGCTATTATAAACATCAGCAATCGACACCTCTGGAAATCCTTCACTTCTCTCTACACTGCCGTGCTTTTCTTTCCCCTCACCTACTCGTTTTTCAGAGAAAAATTAAGTTGCGCTTATTAGGGAACCATCATATATGTATTTTGTGAAAGCCTTTATGAAAGCTTACAGATGTAAACTATAGCAGCATTTGGAGGGGTACAAAATTTAAAGCAAATGTGCAATAGAAGGATAATGAAATGACAGACCTCCTTCATGTACCTCACTTGCACATATGCACATAATGGACTTGCATGCACATAATGCACAGTTGAGTTTTGTAATAAAATTGCAGAAACCCTACTGCAGATATTAGATAAATTGGCAGGAAAGATGTGTGTTAGGAGCCTGTTATTCTATGGAGTTTGCCAGCCTAATTTCTGAGCTAGTAATGGGGAGTAGGTCATATCCCCAGGTGGGAAGAAAGCAAAAAGGAAAAAAGGGAAGGAAGGAGTTTTTACTAGTTTTAACATAGGAAGGCTTTTATGCTCTAATTTGGATGCTTAGTTTAGCTCTAAGAGCTTGAAGAAGAGACACCAACCAGTCAGCACAAAAATCTGGACACCATGAGTTCCCATAAACATGCATCTCTCTGTAACACAGCACTGCCATTGCTAGGGACAGGCAATGGGCCGAATATGAGCAGTCCCAGGAGGGAGGCTTGTCCAGCTTATCCTCTTTGAGCTTTTCTTGACCTGTCTGCAGCTTTGTTTTACCTGGTTTAGGTGTTCTAACTGGTGCTCTGTTTAATATTTTAGTTTTGTATATCTTTGTGGGGTGCCACCACTCTTTTTTAGAGGTGGAGACACAGGCTGTGGCATTGGATGGGCTGGCACTGGAGAAAACCTGTCTATAAACAATTTGCCAGTGGTTAAAGTAGTGAAGATCTGCACATAGATGAAGATGGTTTTAAGGGCAACAAAGGCAACAGAGAAATCATATTTAACACATGAAAAAGGTATTGTATATACTTATCATATATAAATCATATATACTCTAAATCTCAATGTAATGTGGAGCTGTGGAACAGTGAAGATAGTTGTAAAAGTCTGCTGGGAAACATAAAATGACCCCAAGTGGAACCAAGTATGAGGAATGAAAAAAAATGTACATGAACATTATATTTCTCCCAGAAAAGGATTCCAGACCATGATGACTTACTGCAACACCCCCAACACCACCAACAGAAAGAAATCACCAGCCTTGGAATCAGAAGCAGCAGGAGAAAGGTGAATGCAACAGCAGGAAAATGGAAAAAAAAAAAAAAAACAAAAAAACAAAGGAAGAAGTGTATGCATAATGATTTTTACTTTATTAGTAGTATTTTTATTATCACTATTGCTATCAAGACTACTATTTAAAATACTTTTTCTGTATAGAATATTATTTCTCTTTCTGTAGTAGTTAGACCTGGACTAACAGTGATTCTCAGGTTAGAACCTTAAGATTTCAGTTGCACTTATAAACTCCTTTATATATAAAGGTGAGTTTGTTGTCTGCACAGAAGCAAGATAAGGAGGTATTATGCCCTTAACAGCCCTTCGTCTCCTCCCTACACCTGCCAAATTTCTGTTGTTGTAGGGAATGCTGGAAAAAAGGTATTTGGTGTTTCGGGTGAGTGACAATGTTTGGAGGTGCACCTTCATGGCTGCATCTTGCTGAGAAAATCCAAGCATCGTCTTGTTACTACTGAATGCAGCCTGGGTTGGGTTTGTGTTTCTTGCCTGTTTTGTCTAGTTTCATTTTGTCCTGTACTTTGTCCTGCCATCTTTGTCTACTATTTTTTCCAACTGACAATTCAATGGCAGGGGTTGAGAATCATTGGATATAGACACACATCATCTGTTTTTAGCTAAACTGCAGACAAATGATTTACAGCTTATAATCTGTGACTTTTCAGTTCTCAAAGTAAAGATTTTGTTCCTTGATCTCATTACAAGTCTTCATAGGTATGTATCGTCTTTATTTCCCTTTTAGTATATTCAGAGCAGATTAAATTGAAGGTGACTTGTAGCCGTGTTGTGTGAAGTAAAAAATTACTTCGTTAGTTTGCAAAAAAATTTTACTTTCCCTTTTATTATCTTTAAGACAATTTATGATAAAGTTTATTCCATTTATCCCAAATGGTAAACATAGGGTCATACTTGTTGAAAAAAATCCCAAACACTACGGATGTAACCTGATGGCTAATCTGATTAGGTCACCCAAGATTTATCTAAAATCTCTGTGCCTTCAGAACATGCAATGATTTCACCATTACTCAGAGTAGGGATTAATTTCCTCCCTTTCTTTTCTTCTGGGAATTTAGCAGTGTCCTTTGTAAAAAGGCTGTTTTCATCTCAGTGTTCTTGCTATACGCACATTTGCCTCTGATAGCAGTCTTGCTTCCTGCATGGTCTGCATCCATTTGAAGGAGACATTCTGATTTAATTAAAGGCTGTCACTGTGCATACCCTGGGTGGTTATGTCCAAAACCACAGAGTTCTGAGCTTCCTGAGCTTCTCGAGCTTCTCTCAAACCAAAACAGATTGTTTTCCAAGTTCAGAGGCTGGGGTGGAGTTCCCAGTTGTACATCCTAATTTGCAGTTATCTTTTTGTCAGGAACTAGTTGATGTCTCACTGTGAATAGGAGTAAGGAGAGGCAATTCTCCTTGTGAAGGTAAGGAAGGCTTTTGGAAGCCACGCAAAATGTGGCATTTCCCTCTTGGAATAAAAATAAATAAATAATTAAAGGGGAAAATCAATATATAGAAATTAATGTGCCTTTGTGAGGATTCAAAACAGATGGGGAAAAGGTCAAGGATTTTTTGTTGCTAAGTGTGTTTCCATGACAACTGCAGTGTGTATGTTATGAGTGAGCAATCATTTGTTCCAGCTGCTGGATCATTAAAGGGGCAGCATTTCCCGCAGCACTGGGGATGTTATTCATGCCTTATTTACCTTTTCTTTACCCCTTTTTAAACCAAGTTTCAACAGGTAAGACGCAGTGGTTAAATGAAACCTTCAGTCAATCTCAGTGTGACACACCATAGCTCTGTATAAGCCTGGGTTGCATAGTGCCTGCCTTAGAGTACGCTGAGGGAGTTTAGTAAGGCATCTAGGGAGATTAATTTAGATCCAATCATGCAATTAAATCTATACACTCATGATGAGGCTTTCTATGATTCTATTATGATGGGCTGTGTTGGATTTGTTTCTGTGGAATTTGTGACATGACTTGAGAGGCTCATGTGGCTTATCGTATGTACAAAACGTAGAAGTAGTAATGTATAAAAATGCACAAGAAATACTATGGACCAAGACTTATAAAATGTTTGGAAATTGCTTTAGAAAGCCCTGTTTAACTAGACTGATGATCGAAAACTACTCCTTTCTTCATATATTGAAATATAATGGCTTCATCGTGGCCCTGTTGTCCATTGCTTCAACATCATGGCAATCTGGTCCAAGAAGCAGATTTTATTGTTCTCAGAAGACAAATTTGTGAAACCTTTCCAATCACCTAATTTTGTTTTTCTCCTAATGTTTTCATTAAAATGAAAAAGCAAACAGCAAAACAACACTTGAACAGGGTTGATACAAGGTCAGTATTCATCTCCAGTGACATTGAAAAACATGTTGGGTAATATTCCTGTTCTGTGAATTGTTTATCTGGAAAAGGTTCAGTGTCTCTGAGCCTATCAGTTACTTCTGGTGGCACACGTATGCCTCTGTCATCTTCGCACTGGAGTGCAGTGCGCCAGCTTATAGCTAGAAATTGCCTCTCTAACCTTCAATACAACATCGTGTTGACTTCTGGCTGCATTCTTCAGTGGGGATTATTTTTTTTTTTCTTTCTTTTCTTTTTTCCTTTTTTTTTCTTCATATATCAGCGCAATAGAAAACATCAGCTTGAACCTCTTGATCAAAAGACAAGAGGAAAACAAGCAGTCCTAATGAAATTCCTTTGCCCACTGGAACTGTTTTTCTAAACTGAAATCTTCTTTTTGATCTTGTCTAAAAATTGATATATCTTCCACTTTCTGTAAGATTTTCTTCAGAAAACTCAATGTGCAAACCCATTGCTCCTATGAAACATAAAGATGATAATATCAGAGAAAAGCTTTATGCAAGAAGCATTGAGAATCTCCGAACTTGCATGTAGGTAGACATGATAGTTCAGTTGTCACCAAAACACTCGTAGCAGGAGAGAGAGTAAATGTTTTATTGCCATGAATCTCTTTAGCCATGCAGCAGAATTAGTGTTATTTAGTTGGGAAGTAGAGGTTGCAGTAAAGCCAGGCCTTCAATATCAATATTGGTATATTCTCAACATAAAAAGGACATGGAGCTGTTGAAACAAGTCCAGAGGAGGCCATGAGAATGATCAGAGGACTGGAGCACCTCCTGTATGAAGACAGGCTGAGAAAGTTGGGGCTGTTCAGCCTGCAGAAGAGAAGGCTGCTTGGAGACTTCGTAGCAGCCTTACAGTATCTGAAGGTGGCCTACAAGGATGCTGAGTAGGGACTCTTCCTCAGGGACTGCAGTGATAGGACAAGGGTTGATGGGTTTAAACTTAAACAGTGGAAGTTTAGGTTAGAAAAAAGAAGAAGTTATTTACTGTAAGGGTGGTGAAGTGCTGGCACAGGGTGCCCAAGGAAGTGGTAAATGCTCCATCCCTGGCAGTGCTCAAGGCCAGGTTGGACAGAGCCTTGGGTGACATGGTTCAGTGTGAGGCATCCCGGCCCATGGCAGGTGGGTTGGAACTAGATGATCTTTAGATCCTTTCCAACCTTAACCATTCTATGATTCTAATATCAGAAAACCGCATCATCACATAGGCTTGGCTAACAACTGCTTTGTCTTCTCACAAAGAGTCTTTTCCCTTCTACACAGATTTTTTTTTCCTCGCACTTTCTTTGTTGCAGCTGGCGGAAGAAGAACAAAGTGAAGTGACTGCTCTGTGCTTTGGATCCCATCCATCCTGCCTTTCTTTGCCATATGGAGTGATAATGGACTCTGCTATTCAGCTCTTGTTTTGTTTGGGGAATACAGAGAGGATGGTATTTATTAAATTCAGTCGAGAGTGGCAGGAACAAGACTAAGCATCCTGGAAACTGAGCATCCCTCAGTGATTTAGCATCTGTGTGGATGTCTTTCTGGAAGACTGGGCTCAGCTGCCCTCTGCATCACAGCTCTTTATCCCTCAGTTTAGGCTTTTCACAACCAGCCGTAATGCAAATTTCTCCATGCCACTTCATATAATTTTGCTTGGTGAAAGAAAAGTTTATTCTCCACTTTTGCAGTGACAGCCTGGTGAAATAACTAATAACATTAGTGATTTCAGACTGGTGTCTGTGCAGACAGGGTAGTTTAATAGCACAACATTGGACTGAAATGTCACAGGGGTCATTCCTGTGCTGGGTTGCTTGCATGTGGAAAATGGGAAATAGGGGTTTGGGAAAAGCAATTGGATGGAGGACACGTCTGCTGAGAGTGTAGCAGAGGGGCAACTGGAACAAGTTGTACTAAGGCACAAAAATGGGATGAAATCTGATGCACTACTATCTCAGCACATCTCAGGTTAGTTACCTGAGATGAATGGCAGAGAAAAGATGTCTGGAGGAAATGAGGCAAAAACATTAGCTTTGGGAAAATAAAAACCAAAACCCAGACTTGGGAAAGTCCCCCAGATGATGCTGATTTCCAGAGCCCTGAAGGAGAAGTCATGTTCTTGATTCCTGGTATCTGCTGTCAGCAAAAAATGCCTTGTTCTCATGTGGGTATATCCAAAAGGATAAGGTGACAGTTTATTACTTCTGTCAGTTATTTCTCTACCTGAAGTTTCTCATACGGTGCAGTCCAGTGAAAGCACTTGCTCCAGTGAAAGCACCCTTTTGGAGTTACAGTATATGATGGTTGGCTTCCTTTAAAAATCTTGGAAGCACTTTCTTCTGTTTCTCTTACAAACACCAATCACAAAAAACCCCAATTAGAGTATGTAAATATTTTAACCTCACTGTAAATTCCTCACAAGTGGTGACCTCTTTCATTATTTTGTACATTAGGGTGGAGAAGAGCTAGGCAAAAAAAGTCATATTTATATTGTGTCCGATGTGGTCTGGAACACATTTCAGCTTGCTGGATATGACTTGCTTGAGCCACACACTCAAGACAACTCCTCTACCTGCAGTCCTGTAGCACAGTTCCTTTGGCATTAATCTTTAAGCTGTGCAGATGTGTAGGACAGGACAATGGGGATAAATTTTTCTGAAACCTTATCCTTAATGGTAAAAAGTTAAGGCTTAAAAAAAGCTTTATTTCCGTTCTCTCCCTGAATATCTTATTACAACCAGTTTGGAAAATGCAGTTGTTTGTTAATCAAGAACAACTGATACACACACTCTCTAGCCCCATCGCATTTCTGCTGCTGAGTAGCTCCTGTTGTCAGTCTGACCTGACTAAACATGAGCTGTTAGACTGTTTCCTTACCTGCTGTTCACACTTCCACAGACTTTTACAGGTCCGGTTTTACCAAAGGATAGAAAAGAGTCTCTCGAGTCTTGTGCTGTTCTTATTGTTGCCTGGCTTCCCACAGGCAGTCAGGGCTTTGGTCTCTCTTCTTCTCATGCACCAGCAGCTCTCAGAGTCTTTTGTGTGAATACATGCTTATACTGTACCACATTGCAGGTGAAATGTTGCTTGCAGATTAACACATTCGTGAGTCCTTTAAGGAAGAAGTTTTCTTAGTGAAACTTATCTTCATCTAAAAGGTTATTAGCTATGAAGATAACAGAAAAATGAAACACTAGTTAGAGCAATAATCAACATGTCTGAGGATGGAGCTAAGTACTGTGTGCACAAATGTAAATATTAATAAGCATCTGCAAGGAAACATCAGTTATTTTGCAAGGCATATGCTGTAAAATGAAAATCTATTCACTTACCAAAAAAAAAAAAAAAAAAAGTGACAAAATAAACCCTCAAACGAAACCTCAAGAAATATTAATCAAGGCATAGAAATAGTCTAAAGAGTTTATTTATTTATTTTGTCTTTCTTTCTCCCACTGCAAAACCTCAGGGGCTCAGATAGACAGAAAGATCTGAGAAGAATCAAAGCCAAAAGAGCTGAGCCTACCAGTCCATGAAGGAAACACTCTTTCCTCTTCCCTGCAAGTGCCCTGGATAGCTCCATTAGTTTCCAAAACAGTTGCAAAAATTAATTAGGACGGAGGAGCTACAACAGCAAGCTGTAGTGTTAGCTAATTAATCCTCAAATGAGTGTGAACTGGATCATAGTTAGGGCTTTTGAGAGTGGCAGTGCCATAAGGTGGTGGCTGAGCTGTGGATGCCAGCAAGAATATAGCTCTTTACCAGGCTAACACCAAGGGGATCTACCACTCTGTCAAACTAGGAAGCTGTATCTGCAACACTGAAAGACAGTTCTGTCTCTATAAAAAGTGCCCAGGAGAGGGTCCAAGGATACTGGGTGCAGTGTAAATCACCCAGTGCCAGTCAGCTCTTTCAGAAGCCTCCAGAGCACCTTGCCTAAGGACTGCAACAACTGGCTGGGAAATAGCAAGCTGTCAGCTTGACTAGAAGGTAACTTAAGGCACTATCCTCTAAATGTCATAAACACCAATCATGTTATTTGCCCTTGATCAGGTTGTTGTTCTTTTTTTTTTAAAAAAAAGAAAAATATCAGAGCTGGAAAGATTTACAATATTTATTTTGTTAATTGCTCGAAATTTTTATTCATACTCAGCTCCAGGGTGCACCTTTGTTGATTTACTGAACATCATAGTTGTGAAATACTTTTCTTAGATTTAATAATCGCAAAATAGCTCTCTGATGATAGGATGTTGTCATTGCAATCAGTAATAAAATTCTCCTTAATTTATGGGAATTGATAAGCAAACGCTCTGTGTGTTTCCAACACTTTCCTTGAAGAATTTTTTAATTTTAGTTCCAAACTTCTCCTTTTTTAATATTAATGTTGCTGTAGGAAGCCCAAGGAAAGTTTCCCTGTTCCAGGAGTTCTAGCAGAGAATTCATATAGGCATAAGCTCAGAACACCAGGTAGGAAAGAACCCAGCCATGACGGATGACATCTCACTCTTCAAAATTAAAACTTGAAGTTATTTACTTTTGATGATATAGTTATTTTTTCATTATTCCAAGCATTTCTGTTTTTCCAAGATATTCTGAAGGTTAATTGTGCATTTTTGAGCTAGAATGTACTAGGGAAGTACAGGCTGTCATTGACATTTGTTAACCATTTAGCTTGAGCCTTTCCATTATTGAGACAGACTAATTACTTACAACAGTACTGTAATCATAGTCCTTACCTACCTCTGCTGATGTCAGTATGAATTCCAGCTCTCTAGGAGAGTTTTCACTCTGTGTATGATTTCCTTTGTCTCACAATTACTGGTTTGTTTTACATTAAGTTCAATGCATTTGCAAGTCACTAAGGAGTGCAGTGATGGAACCCACAGGTATTTTCCTCACAAGAGTCGAAAATTTTGAGTCAAAAATAAAATAAGCTGATACTATGTTGGGTCTCTGGTTTATTTTGCAGGCTGAAACTCCAAGGGATATATATATATAGAGAGAGAGAGAGAGAAAGAGTTTGTGCTGGTAGTACTGCTAATTTCAGTAATGGGCTTTCAAGAACCTTTGTGAGTATTTGCAGAGAAAGAGTGAATGCATTTGTTACAAATTCAATGACAAAAAAGAAGAGGGGCTTGTCACACAGGGTCTAAGTGCTGTTTGTACTGAAGGAGTTAAGGGTTAAGGTGCTCTGGGGTAAGAGTGTCTGTGAAGATCTGAGAAAGTAAATAATGAATAATAAAACACTGGGATGGGAGTACAGCTCAGCTGACCTGGAAGAAAGATAGTATAGGCAAACACTAAACCTCTTAAGAAAGGAATCTAAAAAAGCGCAGCCAGAACCGTGGTTGCCACAGTCAAAATCCCACAGTTTTTAACTGTTATGTGTTAAGACAGTTTTTTTCTTTCAGAGTAACAAAAGTATGGGAAAAATACCCATCCATGTTACGACAATGTTGGAAATCTCAGGTACCAGTGGAAAAAATTAATGTGAGGAATATAACAATTGATCTTAACAAGTCCCAGCAATAAAACAGATTTTGTCAAGAAAATGTGACAGGTTTGATAATTGTTATTTTTCTGCATTCTGTATCAGTATGCTGGAATGGATTTAAAAATTGTTAAGGTTACATGCCCATGTTAAGAGTCAGCATACAAATCAATATGAACAGGAGTAATGATTTTCAGTGCTTAAAATGTCAATATAATATGTTTTTTTCACTGACAAAGTAAAACACATTTTGGAGGCATGAGTGATATTAAGCCACACAGCTCATCATCTGACTGTCAGCAGAGCAGGATCTCCATTAACTGCTGTTTAAATACCTTCAACTTGTTTAAAGAGGTAACTTATGAATCATCCAGCATCCTTTAACTTTCTGTGTAGAACAGAAGCTAATGATTTCTCAAGTGTCAGTGGCAGAAGTCTTACAATGGTGTCGTGGTTTAAGCCGTAAATTAGCCACGCAGTTTGTTCACTCACTTCCCCCTTTTTCTTCCCTCTGCTCCTGGAGGGGTGGGAAGGAGAATCGAAAGA